>JANIHY010140130.1:0-10948 GCA_027479065.1 Erythroxylum brevipes
GCAATCCTTGGTATAAATTGTTTTTGACCGGTTTCCAAGGTCGATTTTCTTAAATCGAACGACAAAGCCGCGATCAAATTTGGTGTGGCTGCTGGGATCAATTGATAAGCCGCGCATCAAAGTGCAAGTTGAGGTACCTCTCAAAAGCTTCAAGATGGTAATTTTGTATTGGTAATTTTGTATTATTTTTAGATCAATAGTGGTGACTGCATAGAGAGGCAGTATTTGGGAATGCCATAAAGATTCCATGGAATTGATTAAACAAACTTAGGAAGAATGATGAAGAATGGCAGTTGTTCGTGAAAGTTGATATACATTAATATAAAGCGAGTTAGTGGAAACAACAAATGACCTTGAAAAGCAAAAGGAAAATGCTACATTATATTATCAATTCAAGAGGTTACAATTGAACTTCATAAAGAATTTAATCCAAGAAAAAACAACTATATACAATTTAACCATATACAGTCCGAAGCTCCAAAAGCTATCCTTGGCGAAGTAAACATCCATGTCGCAAGAAGAATGTTACTTGGTTATGATATGGAGAAAATCCATATGGAGAGACTATTTTTCTCAATCACGGTCTTGAGAAGACCAAGAAATTTATAATATCAACTTTCACATTATTATACCATTTCAAACTTATATCTTTTAATCTCCTACAATTTGCAGCTTTTCGCCGCCTAAGTCACCCCTTTTGTTGTCATATTTAGGCAACCCTCTAGGTCTAGTTGCATCAATTTAGGGCATTTTTTTTAAATCACTGCCAATTGTTCATCGTCCATTCCTGGTCCCTTTTCTTGCAATCTCTCCAATTTAGGAATTTCAAAGTTTAAATCAATATTTTTTATTCCCAGACATCTATTCATCTCTAAATGCATGATTTTCCTACATTTTTTTCATAAATTCTCTGATCTCTTCTTCTGTGATAAAATGATATAAGGTAATATCAAATAATGTATTCATCATTCAAGTTGTTTAGCTCAATAATGGATTCATCTGTGAAGAAATTAGCTCAATAACGAACTCGTCCGTAAAAGTCACATACTTTGATGTGGATGAGATTCGAGAACCTGGGTATCACAAGGTGGAGGAAGGGGGCAAAGAGAGACAAGATGATGAGAGGACTTCTAATTGGCGATAATCTTCTAGAGATTTGAAGATCAATGAAAGTGAAAGAATACGAGCTTCTTTAGTGTTGAAAAGAAAGAGAATGTCTGAAAAGTTTTGGTTTTGTGAAAATGAAGATAAAGATAAGGAGGACATCTAGTCAAGTCAGTTTGACTCATAAGCCACAAATTTTGAAAAATTGACAGAATTTGTAAAATTTAAGCAAAAATGAGAACATTATTTTTATTCGACAGAGTTAGAAAAAGTAAGGTTAAACATGGGATCTTTCTCACAATTGAGGTTCTCTCAACTCATAAATTGACAGAATTTGTAAAATTTAAGCAAAAATGAGAACATTATTTTTATTTGACAGATTTAGAAAAAGTAAGGTTAAACATGGGATCTTTCTCACAAGTGAGGTGCTCTGAACTCATGTTATTGTTATAAAACCACAAAAAAAGTCAAAAGGTAAACGACGAAACCTGAAATGCCTTTCATAATAGTTATTAGATTTGGTATTAATTATATATATATATATAGCATTAAGACACAGAAGATTAAGTTGAGCCATTGACAAGATGGTTCGCTTGTTTGACATAATCTCCTGAAGCATACATGCACATTAGATGCAGAGAAGTTTTTCCACAGGCCTCAAAGTGTCGAGAGGATATTGGTCATGCCACTGCGAGGTTTGCATAAGGCGTTCAATGAGTGAGCCTTAGGCATTGTGAGCCCTGTTCCCTCTACCATGCTGATCATCTCTTTGCTAATCCTTTCCCACTCATAACAATGAATCAATGAACCTAGTGTAAGACCTATCACTCGCTTGGCTAGACCAGAACCAGGACAAGCTCTTCTTCCTGCACCAAATGGCAGCAATTTGTGCCCTTCATCTTCTCCGCCTTCAAATCTTTCTGGCATGAATTTCTCTGGTTCTCGCCATTGCTTGGGATCTCTGTTCATGCTCCAAGTATTCACCAATAACATTGTTCCTTGGGGCACAAAGAACCCACCAACAATACAATCCGCAGTCGACTCATGTGGCAATAGGAGTGGTGCAGGTGGGAAGAGTCGAAAGGTTTCGGTGATGACGTTCTGCAGGTAACTTAACTTCGGTAAGTCCGTTTCATCCAACAGACGGTTCTGTCCAACAACAGAATCTATCTCTGCATAGGCTTTTCGTAAAGTTTCTGGATTGTTAAGGAGAAGTGACATTGCCCACTCCATTGTAGCTATCGAAGTTTGGGTTCCAGCAGTCAACGTAGTCTGTACATAATAACATCGTATGCCTTAGCCGATTTGTTAACAAGTGTTCAGTTCAGAATTTCCTTTTTAGTACTTACCAACATAACACCTTTGATGGTTTGATCCGTGTAGAATTCGGGTTCTGTCTCTTTCAAAGACAACATGACATCAACCAATGTCAGCAATCTTTGTTGCTTGGCATCCGATTGGACATTCTTTGTTCTCCTGAGCTCTTCAATGAGGTTCTGCAAGAACCTATCGAACTCCTTCATCAATGCCTTCATTCTCTCCTCAACCCCTCCATAATCTACCCATTGAAGCACTGCCAAGTAATCGTTAATATTAGAGCTCCCGCGAAGCTTCTCCATTTCTCTTGTTATAGATTGAAACTCTCTTTCATCCTTATGGTCGGCTTCCTTTCCGTAGTAACGCTTCCCAGCAATAGTTCTCATAGCAATATTAAACGCAACCTCCGTCAACTTTGCTGTCATGTCAACAACCTTACTTGTCCCATTTATCGAGCATTCCCCTAATAATTGCTTCAGCAACAATCGTACCTCTTCCATCCGAATCCCAGAGAACATTCCAAGACGTGTATTAGAGAAGAGCTCTACAGTCGTGAGGCGTCTGAGGTTACGCCAATGGTCACCGTATGGGGAGAAGCCTATAGTCGTGCAGTTGTAATTGAGATGCTTTCCGGCGAGCGTTTGAGGGCGGTTTGCGAAAGTCAAGTCGTGTTTAGTAAAGCACTCCTCAGCTGCCGATGATGAGGAGACCAAGAGCACCTTACGAGACCCATATCGTAGGAATAAGATGTCACCGTATTTTGTAGAAAGTTCATGCAGAGCTCGATGAACCGGTTGTTTTAACAGGTGAAGATGGCCTATAACGGGACGAGCAGGTGGACTAGGTGGCAGTTTTTTGTGGTTAGCAGTATTTTTTGAAGTAAATCGGAATGCAAGCAAAGCGAGGAAGAATACAAATGACAAGTTGAAGACGTTAGCTACCTCCATTCTCAGCTCTTGCTTCTATGGAGATAATATTGTAGGGAAACTGAAGGTCTAGGGTACTAAAAATACAAGCCTGACATCATATTTATGCTTGCAACTGCAGAAGACAACAAATGTTGATTTTGATAGACCAAGGGAAAAAGAATCCATCTTTTGTAAGTGAATTTGTTAATTTAACAATTATTAATTATGGATTTTTATAAACATAAGGTTAAGAAATTTAAATTTGATTTAGATTGAAATAATAAAAAAAACTTAATAAAATATCTGATTTAATATAATGAAGTTCAACAGACAAAAAAAAGGGTGATATTCAATGTTGGCCGATTACGTAATTAGTTTATGATAAGAAAACTCAATAAAATTATTATAAATAGCTGCTAAGTTTTCATATTACCTGCTTAAAAGATAAGTTTATATACACTCAATTGTATTACGTTACAAGAAAAGCTGAAATTTGCGACGGAAATATAACGACAAAATTTGAACCCTTATAAATTACCAGCAGAAACGAAAGTTCCGTCGGCAATATTAATCAGAAAAGACATTAAGAGTGTACAGGCTTACACATAAAGATATAAACGTTTCATAAAGTTAGTCGAAAGTCTAAGTTAGAGTAGTTTGTTAACAACTTGTTCATTGTTACAATATTGGATAACAAAACATGTATGTTTCTACATTTTCGTTGATTTTGAGTCCATTATTAAAATATGACTAACACCTTTCTCACGAATGAGGACATGAAAGCAACAGCAACTTCTCATACTTTACGATGAAATAGACTGTTATCTCTAAAAAGATCGACACTTCACCTAACTCTTCTCTCTTTGCCTAACCAAATCCGTTGCAGAGTGAAACAACTGTGGCTGGAATACTGGTAATGCGGTGGATTGGAAACTACTACAGACAAAACTCAACAACCTGCTTAGCCATAAACAAATCTGCTTCCATATGAGGTCCAAATCAATGCCTTTACGGACAAATTCTTCGTACAGAGGTGTTGGTCTGATTAAGACCACATCACATGTCCTCGGCCAAAAACTGGGACCCTGAAAAGCTTAATGCCCGAAGAAATACTCAAAGTGGCCACATCAGTCTTGCAGGATTTCTTCGTTGAAGGTATCAGAAAAGGAAACTTGCGATTTTCGAGGAAATTTCTGCTCGGAAGGCTTTTCCTAAAATGTAATAAGAAGATTAAGAAAACCAAAACAGATAAACGCTTCAACTTGCGTTTCAAAGTTTGCTGACAACATTAAACGAAGTAATGTCCTATCATTGACGCTTTCATTTAAACCTTATCAATAAACTGATAATACAAACTTTTATTTTCGCATTTGGTTCTCTCACGCCAAACTTCTGACGTACATGCTGCCGTTTAGACTTTTATCTCAGCATATGATTCGCCTTATGTATATTTACAACAGATCATTTGAGAGATTTACGTGTGGTCTCAATTTTATTTAACTCGCAAAGAGATTATAAATTTAAGATAAATATTCCAATTAAGTTGAGATAAAAATTCATTGCAAATAAATAGAAGAGACTAATATAGTATCGGCACATATATATCTTTAGTGATTTGAAACTTGAGCAAGAGAAATTTCAGAATTAGATTTTATGTGTGCCACTGCCACATTAATTATTTCATATTCCTTAATATAAATTTATTCATAAATAGTGGAAAAGTACTATTAGTTTCTATTAAAATTTTGAAATAACTAATATTTCAAAATTAAGATTAATTCTTTAAATGATTAATGAATAAGTTCTATCCATCTTCTTATGTATATCAATAAACTTGGCAATACACATATCCAACTATGGCATGCACATTAATAATTCTTAATGGTTAGGAATTATCCAATGGTTGGAATATTTCTTTTCCTAATTTCTTTTTAAATTGCACATGAACTAACAAGAATTAGAGCCATTTATTATTGATAACACAATTCTATTTGAGCATAAAAAATGAGATTACTTTCTAATTTATTTGAGTTTTTTCACACAAAAAAAATTCAATTAAAATGAGAAGATGGTGATTCAGTCATTTATGACGATGGCCTATGCGGATTTCATTATGATGTGAACTGGAACTGACATTAATAACTTGACAATAAAGAGTGAAATCAGAAAGAAAGTAGCTTTCATGAAAACAACTTTCCTTTTATTGGTGATAATTTATAAGATATAAGACATTTTTACTTTTTTAATTTCCCTCTAGGCCATTCTTCCCTTGAACTCTTAAAAACTATTTTAGCTATAATTTTAAATTCAATTAACTTATTATTAGATAGCTAAAGATTCCAAATAGAAGTTGTAACACATTAATTTCCCTCTCCCAGTATATGAATGTTTACTCCTAGCTCTGTTATATTTTCCAAGTAGTTCGATAAACAACTAAACAAATAATGTTTGGAAACCTAACATAGAGGTTTTCATTTGACTATATTATACATAGTATGGATTATAATATCCACAACACATCGATATGCAAAACTATTAGCTTCTTAACAAATTACGACCATTGAATATTTACACAACGAATATTACAAAGTTGAAAAGTCGGTGGATCGTTATTGGAGGCTGAGCTTTCAGAAAGGTCAGTCCAGTTCCCCTCCCATGTCGATTTCGGCTTCACTAATCCTAACTCAACCATTTAGATAGTAATCTTCAATCAATATCGACTTGTAGTTAGATTAAAAAGTGAATTGTCACGTCGTTAATTAATACTGATTGCTTGTGATGAGAAAAGTTTGCCTAATTTCCTTATTTGATGTGACCTGCATCTTATGTTTCCATTTAATTATTGATTTGGATGGTACATCATCCACTGCGTATGGTCCCTGAGAGAAAACAAAGGAAAAATGACTCCAGAACAGTACTTAAAATTACTTGTGGTTTTAATTATTTTATAGACTAAACCTTGGCGTGAAATAGAAACCAAACTACATGAGCGGATTACCTAAATGCTCCTTATTTCTTCACCACCACAAGTGGCAATTATGATCTGCCTAGCAAAGTAAAGTCTTTCACATAAAATCTTTGCTTAATCACGTGCTTGAGAATACACTAATCATAGACTAGCAACGTTTTTACTCTTGGCCTCCACGACATTGTTTAGGTATGGTGGAAATAGATGTAGCACATATAATATTACTGAAGTTATTTTAAAAACCAGAATTTGCATATAAATATTTTTAGGATTTCTGATAAAATAAAACATATTCAATATAAATACAAAAGTTAAATAGCATGGGAAAGATAGAACCATTTCAATAGAGCTTATTTAGTATGAGAAAGGACGGGACCATATAATCATTTTTGTAATATAATCATATTTGTTTGGTAGTTGTTGTACATTAGGAAGGTTTGGAGGGCTTCTTGGGAGCTTTTCTTCTTTTTTCTTTATCAAAAATGAGCTTGGAAAGGAAAACAGAAAAATTGATCTGTGATGTTTTAAGTGTTTGTCCCTTTAACATGAGCAATATTTAAGTAGGAAGGCAACCTTCCTCTAAATAGGTAAAACTTTATTTATTTATATTTGATATGGATTTTAGTAGAGCCACACCCAAAAGTTAGCTTATGAAGATAAAGAGCTCAAAGTTTTTATAAATCTTATATTAACTTTGTATTTTATCAATATATGATTCAAGTCTAATATTTTGGAGCTTTTTTTTGCACGTCGTAATGTAAGTAACTTTTGAATATTTTTATAAAAAAGTTGTTTTCCTGATTTGAACATGTGGTTAAAAAAGAGATATCTTTTAGGTTATATTTGTTTCTATAATTTGAACCTGTAAGTTTTTATTAATAAAGAAACAACTTTGCCCGTTGTTCCAAGCTTACTTTCTAAACAACTTTATCAGAAAATGACACAATAAGATATGCATGTTATTTCATCTGCAAGGTGATTGGCATAATTTGCATAAGTTTTGGACAGTTCTGCAGTCTGAGCTAGGGTTGAGAGGGATTTCTAGCCAACTCATCCGTAATCGTATCAGCTTCTATCCAAATGCAATTGTCAAATTGTCTAGCATAATGTTTATGGTTGTCTTGTGGTGATTGTCGACATAGCTTGGCCGTTGTGTTGTGACGTACGTGTATTTTGAAACTAAGGTATCTTACTAGCACGTAGGCAACTCGTTGAGACAAAACCAGAAATGACTTTAGTTACTAGATTTTGGTTTTTATTTAATCTCCTGAAGCATACATGCATAAAAAATACAAAGAAATTACTCTACACTCTACGCGCCTCAGAGTGTGGAAAGGATATTGATCATGCCATTGCGAGGCCTGCACACAGCCTGCAGTGGGTGAGCCATAGGCATAGTAAGCCCTGTTCCTTCTACCATATTGATCTTCTCTTTGCTTACCCTTTCCCACTCATAACACTGAATCAATGCTCCTAGTGTAAGCCCGACTACTCGCTTGGCTAGACCAGACCCAGGACAAGCTCTTCTTCCTGCACCAAATGGCAGCAATTTGTACCGTTCACCCTCTCCACCTTCAAATCTTTCAGGACTGAACTTCTCTGGTTCCTGCCATTGCTTGGGATCTCGGTTCATGCTCCAAGTATTCACCAACAAGATAGTTCCTTGGGGCACAAAGAACCCACCAACAGTACAATCTGCAGATGACTGATGTGGCAATAGAAGCGGTACAGGTGGGAATAGTCGTAAAGTTTCAGTAATTATGTTCTGCAGGTAACTTAACTTCGGTAAATCTGTTTCATCCAACAGGCGGTTCTGTCCAACAACAGAATCTATCTCTGCGTAGGCTTTTTGTAATGCCTCTGGATTGTTCAGGAGAAGTGACATTGCCCACTCCATTGTAGCTATGGAAGTTTGAGTTCCAGCAGTCAACGTTGACTATACATACAAAACAATATCGTATTCCTTAATCCGAGTTGCTAACAAGGGTAATGAAACTAAGTGAATTGAGTTTGTAATATTTACCAGCATAACACCTTTGATGGTTTGATCGGTATAAAACTCGGGTTCTGTCTCTTTCAAAGACAGCATGAGATCAATCAAAGTCAGAAATCTTTGTTGCTTGGTAGCAGATGTGACATTCCTTGCTCTCCTGTGCTCTTCAACGAGGTCCTGTAAGAACCTGTCGAACTCCTTCATCAATGCCTTCATTCTCTCCTCAACCCCTCCATAATCTACCCATCGAAGCAGTGCCAAGTAATCGTTAATATTGGAGCTCCCTCGAAGCTCCTCCATTTCTCTTGTTATAGATTGAAACTCTCTTGCCTCTTCGTGGTTAGCTTCCTTTCCATAGTAACGCTTCCCAGCAATCGTCCTCATGACAATATTGAACGCAAGCTCCGTCAACGTTGCTGTCATGTCAACGACCTTACTTACCCCCTTGATCGAGCAGTCCCCAAGTAATTGCTTCAGCAACAACCTTACCTCCTCTGCTCGAATTCCAGAGAACATGCCAAGACGATTAGTAGAGAAGAGCTCTATAGTCGTGAGGCGTCGGAGGTTACGCCAATGATCACCGTATGAGGAGACACCCATAGTCGTGCAGTTATAATTGAGATGCTTTCCGGCGAGTGTTTGAGGGCGGTTAGCAAAAATCACGTCATGTTTGGTAAAGCACTCCTCAGCTGCCGTAGATGAGGACACCAGGAGCACCTTACGAGACCCATATCGTAGAAATAGGATGTCACCGTATTTTGTAGAAAGTTCATGCAGAGCTCGGTGAACAGGTCGTTTTAAAAGGTGCAGATGACCTATAATGGGACGGGCCGGTGGGCTAGGTGGCAGTTTTTTAGGGTTTGCAAGTTTTTTCGAATTAATCGTGAAGAAAAGCAAAACGAAGAAGAATATGAATGCCAAGTTGAAGACATGAGCTATCTCCATTTTCAGATCAATTGTTTCTTGCTTCTATTGATAACGTTGCAGGAAAACTAAGTAACTACTTAAAAACACAGGCATGGCATCGTCTTTTATGCTTGCAACTGCAGAAGACAACAAATGTATACGTAGATATATTCGAGAAAAGAGACTCTTTCTTTCTCACTGAAGAAGACACGAATGGGACGTCTTTTATTTTATGATGAAATAGACTGTTAATCTGAAAAAAGATCGACACAGAATTGGATCGTAGCACGAACAAGTTCAACAACCTGCTTAGCGACAAACAGATCTGCTTCGATATGAGGTCCAAATCACTGACCTTATTGACAACTTCTACGTACAGGGGAGTTTATCTTAAGACCTCTGATGGAGACCGTGTCGTGTACTCAGCCGACAACTGGGGACCCTGAAAAGCTTAATGTCGGAAGACATACTCAAAATGGCCACATCAGTCTTCCGATTTTCTTCGTTGAAGACACGAGGAAACATTGAGGTTTTCGACGAATTCTCTCTTTCGTAAGGCTTTGCCAAAATATGTATAAGAAGATTAAGAAAACCCAAACCAATAACACTTCGATACGTACAAGCAGACAGAATTCGTAAGGATTATAAATTTATAACTTGCGTCTCCACTGCAGATACGTTTAATCGAATAAAACATGAAATAAAATAATAATCCAATGTTGATTATTTATTAAAAAATTTAAGGTAAACTATAGTTTATTTTCACTTCCATTTTCTTTCCTAAGGAAAATAATTACATTTATTTGTTATTTATCTTATTTATTAAACGATCCCCTGCAAAAACCGTTTTGGATTGTATTGAGATGAGTTGTTTTGGGCAACCTTTAGCCTCAGCCATCATTCAAACTCAACAAGTTGTTAGTTGAAGGAGTCTTCTTCAATCCTTCGAAGGAGCATCTTCAAGAGATTAGACTTCTCTGTTTTTTCAGGTGCATGAAGACAATCACATCAGATTGACTATTTTAAACATTATCGATTATCTCCAGTAACTCGTTAATTAATCCGGCTTATGTTCTTGTTCTTGTTATTCTTAGATGTTATATTCTAGTTTCCATCTCCTTTATACCTCGAGTTAGTTTTTTAATGTCTCCGAAAAGATCAACAAGCATCTTTTTGTTAAATCATATTAAAACGATTCGGCAAACATTGTCGTATTTGTAAACGAAGAACTACCAATCCACCTTTTAGGGTTATGCTTATCTCTGTGCAGATAGCAAAAGGATGAAATGCATTGCCTTACACGTCGATCGGTTGCCATCTGTTGCCGTCCACGAAAATGTTTATGATATAACTTAAAAATTCAACATTTGTCAGTTTACTTAGGATATAGTACAAAAAAGTGAGATCCATCAGATTTTTGAGCGTGCAGATTACCTGTCTAAGAAACCTCTGTCTAACCCTATTCAATGTTAAAACGGCGTCGATTTGGCATGAAAAATTTCTTTATTCTTCGCAGATTGACAAGTACCTGTGGGTCCCATCCACAGGCACCGTTTGTAGCCAGAAGCATGAGGCAGCCGTTTTTACTTTTTAACTTTTTCGTCTTACTTTTTAGCTTTTTCTTCTCTATGGGTTATCCAATTTAACACAATTGTATTTGTAGTATTTATATTTATGAACTTGTGCAGTTTTGGGTAGTTATTAAAAATCCAACTTATCATTTATAAGCATTATTAAAATTGTTATTATTAT
>JANIHY010140155.1:0-10946 GCA_027479065.1 Erythroxylum brevipes
CAATTATGGAAATACCAATTATACAAAATCCAAATTGACATTTGTGCAGACGTGACTGATCCCGACCCTATACTCTGCCTCGCTAGGTAGACTTACTCCCGTGTCTCAACGGGGTACTCTTTATTACCTGAAAATGGTGCTTGGTGTCTATATGTTTACTTCTATCATGAAAAATTGGATTCTTTCCCAAAGCAATAGCAGACTTATTATCAACAAAAATATCCATAGCTCTATCTTGTTTAGATTTCAGCTCTTTCAATAACTTCCTTAACCAAATAGTATGACAAACATAGGACGTAGCTGCAATGTACTTAACTTCACAAGTTGAAAGAGTAACAGTTGATTGTTTCTTTGAACTCCAAGCAAACACAGTACTTCCCAAGAAAACAAAACCACTAGTACTTTTTTGATCGTCGAAGTCTCCTCCGTTATCACTGTTACTAAATGCAGATAATTTGAAATTATTTACAACAGTATAAAATAAGCAATACTCTAGTGTTCCCTTAACATATCGAAGAATTATCTTTGTTGCTTTCATGTGCGTCAAAGTTGGAGCTTCTATGTAACAACTATTAACACCAACTCCATACAAGCTATCTGGTCTTGTACAAGTTAAAAATTGCATTCTTCCAACCAATCTTCTAAATAAAGTTGGGCTTACCTTTTATGTATTACCGAACTTAGAAAACTTGATCCCACATTCCATTAAAGTAGAAACTGAATTGTCTCTATTCATTTTTAACTCCTTTAAAATTGATTTAGCATAAGTTTTCTATGAGAGAAAAATATCATCTTCACTTTGCTTCACTTCAATTCTAAGATAATAAGTCATAAGCCCCAAATTAGTCATCTCAAATTCTTCAGTCATTTTCTTCTCAAATTCTTCAAACATCGTAGGATTACTACCTATAAAGATCAAATCATCAACATATAAACAAATATACATAATTTCTCCATTCTTGTTCTTCGACATTGGCACTTTTGCAATCAATCTTCCTTTTCCAAATTGCATGACCAATCTACTCTTTCTCACCTGTATTTCATAGCCTTTCTCCAAAAGTTGTCCAATACTCAATATATTTGTTTTCAAAGCCAGAACATAATAAAAATGAGTTATAAACTGATGATTTCCATTCTTCAATTTAACCAAAATTTCTCCTTTACCTTTGATTGGAACTTTAGTTTTATCACCAAAAGAAATATTGCCTTTAATAAATTCATCAAGACTACAAAATAAATCTTTATTACTAGTTATATGATTGCTAGCTCCTAAGTCGAGATACCAAGACTCCTCACTCCTTTCACCATTGGACATTAATAACAAGGCAAATGCTTCATCATCTTCTTCTTCAACCTCAACACAATTTACGTTTTCTTCTTCATTTGAATTCCATCTCCATTATGCTACATAATGACCAAATATTTCACAATTATAATATTGTATATTGGATCTTTGACCAGGAGCTCGTTGAAACGATCCACCTCTACCACGTATTCTTGGATATTATTGATGAAAATCTGAATCTTCATTATCATTCGAATTATTTCTGTCTCTTCCACGATTTCAGCCTCGACCACGACCTATACCTTCTCGTCCTCTACTACGTCCTTGATGTTGATAATCTTCTTTTTCATTTAAATTCAACTTCTCTTGCAACTCTTAAGCATCCAGATCTTCTCTTTTCTTCAATCTCTCTTCATGGGCTTGTAACAAATCCTTTGTTTCTTAAATGGCAGTCACAATGTAATCAAATTTTAAAATTAGCGAACAAAGAATTTTTTCAATCACTGAGCATCTTCCATCGGCTCTCTATATCTATTTAATTGATTCACAATAGTCAAGACTCTACCAAAATACTCTTCTATATATTCAAAATCCTTCATCTTGAGATTTTCACAATCATATCTCAAAGTCTATAGGCGTACTTTAATCACTTTGTCTTTTTATTTAAAACAATTCTGTAAAATCTCCCATGCTTCTCTTGTCGTAGTTGTAGTAGACACCTTTTTGAACATATTTTCATCTAAGCACATATGAATAAGAGTGAGAGCTTGCGAATCCTTCTTTCTAGCTTTTTGTAGTGCTTCCTTTTCTGTTATTGTTAACGCTTCTTCACGTTCTAGATGATTGTAGCCTTTTTCTACAATATCTCACACATCTTGTGATCCTAGCAATGCTTTTATTATGATATACCAGCTGTCATAATTCTCCTTGTTAAATTTCAGAAATTGAAACGGTAACATTCCATTCATCTTGGTTTTTATTGTGGAACACCTTCAAATATATAGTTTCTGGTGCTTATGTATATCTTCTAGCGGTGGCTAAATGGCAGCAGTGTTCTTCTTTCGTTTGGGAGGTTTTGAGTTCAAATCCCTAGCTTATGCAGTTGAACTGAGAAACAATTTCTTCAACAAATTTGTTCGTGTCTTGTGTTATGGAGATTTGTAGCCTCTAATGGTCAAGACGTGTCCCTTTACTCTAGGTCTTGTGGTTGAATCCCAGAAACCACTCTACACACAAAAATTATTTTTCTGTTTTCCTTGCAAACGTCTCTATTCTCTGGTCTCTCCAACTCACAATCTCTTAATCTCACGTCTTCCTCTTTGTGACTTGTCTTCTTCTTCTTTCTCTATCTTCTGCTCTCTACGCCTGTTATTATGGTTGTTGGTGGTTTTAGTGCTCTACACGAGAGGTTTTTGATAAAACGTCTCAAAGATATAGATGGTGGAAAACTTATTTCTAGCTCTGATACCATTTTGTTGGACAGCAAAAAATACGGAAGAGGCAAAAGAAGCAGAAAAATAAAGGCTAAACAATCTTTTGTATTATTAGGTAAATTGCTTTCCCATAAAACATGAAATATGCTCATATAAATATAGGTTTACAAAACCAATTCTTGATAGACTAAATTACTACTATTTAACTTAAAAACATTGACTCTAACTAATAACTCTCACTAGGACTCTAGCAATCATAATTCAAGTTTATTATCTAACAGTATTAACTACGGATTGTTGGGAGACAACTCTTAGGAGACAACCTTCCACCACCATCTCTGGTGGTATACAACTTTACCAAAAATATAATGCTACCAAACTTAGGCTTTTTTGAAAACAATCTAGAAGGGGGGGGGGGGAATGAATAGATCTTTGAAACTTTTTCGCAAACTTCTACAAAAACAAAGAGTTAATACATACAAAACAAATTGAAATGTAAAACTGTAAAACTGTAAAAATGTAAAAGAGAAGGGAAGAGAGGCAAACATAGTTTTTATAGAGGTTCGGTGCTAAGACCTACGTTCTCTACCTAAGCTCCCACTTAGGATTTTGGCAAAACACTTTACTACACACTTTTTAGTTTAGTGTGAACTTTTCAACACCACTTGATTTCTGGCTCAAGCTACCCTTACAATTGATCTATTTTTTGTCACAAATCCTACCTCCCAAGTGATTTTCCTTTAATCACTCAACTCACAATAGCAATGATAGAAAATTGAAAATAATAACTCTCATTACAGATGAATGGAATTAAGACTAAGCTTAGAGTAGAATGAGAGCAAATTGATGGAACAATAATAGTATGCTTTGATTTTGACTTATATGTTTCAATCCCTTAATGTTCCTCTATTTATTTGCAGACTAGAGATGAATAAAGACGTTGCAAATTTTCTTCTAGTCGTTGCTTGATTTCTCATCGACATTTCAAGATTGTCTCCTTTCCATTTGTGATTGATTCTGACTAATTTTGTTCAGCTACACTTGATAGTCGACTAGTCAAGGTGTTATAGTAGACTAGTACCAACGTTTTTCAATGCAAGTTTCATCTCTGCTCTTCGATCAGTCGACTACTGCCACGATAGTCGACTAGTTCACCTATTTGACTAATTTGTAATCGACTTGTAATATATTAGTCAACTTGTTTCATGCCCCACTAACATATCTGAATATTATTAGTTGACTTGTCACATTGCAGTCGACTAGTGATGACTCCAACGGATAGATTTAACAAGATCTTCCCATAATCTTCATGTTTGAACGTTGAAGATTATTTCCTTCTTGATTTCACAATGATTTATATCTTGCCCATTGAAGATTAATGATGTCTTGATTTATTTCAATCCAAAACACCTAAAATAATTTCTTAACAAATTCTATACATTTTATTATTATCAAAACATAAGTAGGATTTAATTTGTCAATCACCATTGGTCCAACAATCTCCCACTTTTTGATAATGATAAAACATTTAGAAATTGTTTAAAAAATAAAAACAAAGAAACATTAATCAAGGTTTTTTTGCCTTATCTTTTTATTAGATTGTCTCCCCCTTAATCATATAAATCATTGAATTCAATAACCTTGCAAAAACAAGTTCATAAAATTTGTGTAAGCCATAATTTTAATTTCAAATCAAGATAGACTCAAATCAAATACAATTTAACATACTCCCTCTTAATCAAATGACTAAAAGAAATAAGTGCAAAGACCAATTTCCAATTTAATTTACTCCCCCTTTTTGACATAATCAAACAATCAATACAACTCAACAAGATGAAACAGATGAAACACAAATAGTCGTCAATATGAAGATGAAAAAATTATCGCAATCATGTTAAATAAAGAAACAAGCCATCAAACACAAATAGTCTCAAGTAGCACTCAAATACAAATAGGAAAAACTTCAAACAATAAAAAGAACACAATATAAAATATCGGTTGAAGCGAAATACAATAAACATCAAGATGAAGAAGCATCATCATGTCTATATCCTAACTTATCAAAGATTTTCTTGATGCTTTTCTTCAAGCGTGTAAGCGTACTTCGTTGATCATCAACACTTTTCTCCAATCGCATGAGCATATCCTGTTGATCATCAACACTTTTCTCCAATCGCATGAGCATATCCTGTTGATCATCAACACAATCATTTAATTCTTCCATTTTGTGCTCTAAACTCTCGAAGTTCATCTTGAGATGCTTCACCCCGTCGCACACTACTTGGTCGAGAGCTACTAGGGTGATCACCTGCCCTCTTAGAACATTGCCTCCTAGGCACTTGTTCACTCTCCAAAGTTAAACCTAGCTTCTCCACATGATATGAAAATACCCATCCTTTTTCAACTGTTTTGACCAACTTCATGCTTCAGAGATTGTACGGAGTAATTCTCCAACTAGATGGATAAGGATAATCATCATAAGAACTTACATTACATTTTTACAACTTAGCAATGTAAGTTATCAAAGCTCCATATGGCATCCCTTTATGCTTGGTCGTTTTTCCTTTAAGCTCACCCCTTAATAAATTGGCCTTTTTCCTAGTCATCTGTATAATCAAACTTGGAAAGTTTATTTTTCTCCCCTCTTCCAAGTGCCACAGAATCTCTTTATCCACATATGTGATATGATTATTACTAGCTTTCTTAGGATAAATGACTCTATTGATAGCATAATGCAACAACCTATAATTCAAAGGCAAATCCACTGCCTCATAAGGTGGTGAATGGTCAGAACACAATCTAGCAAGTAATTCATTACCCTTCTCCTCAGTATAGCAAAAATTATCTTCGGCTTCCTTATCAGTGTCTCCACCCTCATGTCTCAAAATATCCATATCTAAGAGTGAAGCTGTAGGTCTAACGCCACCCTTAGGCAACTGGAACCAAATTGACAGATTTGCTTCACAGATAAACATCTCTTTCCCTTGAATATTAGATTTCAGAGTAACTCCAGTATCTACATTATTTCTAATCACCACAACATTGGCATAAAACTCTCTCACCATATCCTCATAAATATTATCCGTATACCCTAGAAAATAGCTCATTCCAAAGCTTGTAATTTCAGAAAATAACTCCACAAATTCACTATGATTCAACTCAACCCAATCAAATCTCATGGATGGGATTAATACCTCAGCTTTGAGTACCGTATAATAGAGATTTTGAGCCTTACGTGAGATGAATCGTGCGTCAATTTCTTCGTTTTCTCTTTCACCACCGCCCCTTGAAGATGACCCACGCACTCGTGGACCTCGTGGAGGGGTTGCTGCATTTTTGCCTTTACCGCTTGATTTCCGTGGAGCCATGTTGAAGGATTGGAAGATTTGTGAGAGATCGAAACAGATTTAGAAATTTAGGGTTTGAGGGTGTTGTGAGTGAGATTTGAAAAGAGGAAGGATGATTTGAAGAAATAATGAGTGGGTTTAGTGCTTTTGTAAGACGATTGAGAGTGGGTATGGTGGATTTGAAGAAATTAGGGGAGAATAGTCGACTAGAAGGAAGAGATTTTGAAGGAGAAGAAGATAGCCTTTTTGGAGATTTGGGGAAAAAGTGAGCTTTTAAAGAAGACCCAGATGACTTATAGTCGACTGATAGGGTATTAGTCGACTAATAAAAATAAAATGAAGAGTGGGAGTTATCTGACATAAAACTAGTCGACTGGTCGCATATAATTAGTCGACTGGTTTTAAAAAATAGGTGTATTAGTCGACTATTACTATAATAAAGCAGAATAACTCGATTAATTCCTCAACCTCAGTCGACTTAAACTCCAATTAGTCAACTGGAATATTGCTAAACTCCAAATAAATCACATTTTAGTCTAAGTGTAGATCATGATAATGTATTCTCAGATGAAATTGCAAATTTGCCTAATATTTTGACCATTTTGTTGTGCTAATGCGAGCATAAAAATACAATCAACTAATAGAATTCAAATCACACATACCAAGTCACAACTTAATGTCCACAAACAATTCTTCCTTAAGAGGTTTACAGAATATGCAAAAAAAATGCTTAGTGTGTCAACAAGTTAAAGCTGAACGCCAGGCACCTTATGGCAAACTCAAGCCTATGTCGATTCCCGAATGGAAATGGGAGAAGATTATAATGGATTTCTTGATGGGATTGCCGAGGACTAGTAGGAAGCATGATGCAATATGGGTGATTGTGGATAGGCTAACCAAGTCAGCACATTTTTTGCCAATTAAGCAGGCAGATTTTTTGAATGCTTTGGCCAAGAAATATGTGGATGAAATAGTCAGACTACATAGGATTCCAAGCTCCATAGTTTCAGATACAGACCCCAGATTCTGGGAAAGTTTACAGGAGGCTTTGAGAACTAAGTTGCACTTTAGCACTGCTTTCCATCCGCAAACTGATGGACAATCAGAGAGGACAATTCGGACACTGAAGGCAATGTTAAGAGTTTATATTATAGATTTTTAAGGCTTGTGGGATGATCATTTACCTTTAATAAAATTTTCTTATAATAATTCTTATCACTCGGAAATTCAGATAGCACCTTATGAAGCTTTGTATGGTAAGAGATGCAAAACCCCTATTTGTTAAGATGAAGAAGGTGAAAGGAGACTTGTAGGACCTGAATTGGTGCAAATCACAGTGGATAAGATAAAATTAGTTAAGCGGAGACTCAAAGCAACTCAAGATAGGATGAAAAGTTATGAGGATGCACACAGAAAAGAGATGGAATTTGAAGTTGGAGACAAAGTATTTCTTAGAGCTTCTCTATGGAATGGAGCCTTAAGATTCGGTAAGAAAGGAAAGCTTAGTTCGAGATATATATACCCTTATGAGATCATTTAGAAGATTGGGTCTTTAGCCTATAAGTTAGCTTTGCCACCGAAGTTATCTAAGATTCACAATGTCTTTCATGTATCAATGCTTAGGAAGTACAGATCGGATCTTTTACACATAGTTCAACCTTCAGAGATTCAATTAAGGGACGATTCGACTTATGAGGAGCAACCGGTGGAGTTCCTAGATTCAAAGGAAAATATTTTGAGGAACAAGACCATAAAGATGGTTAAAGTTCTGTGGAGGAACCATTCTACTGAAGAGGCCATGTGGGAACCCTCGAAAGCTTTGAGAGAGAAGTATCCACATCTCTTCAATATTTAAGGTAAGAATTTCAAGGATGAAATTCTTAAGGGGGATTGTTGGACCTCAAAAAAAAAATTCTTTAAAAGTAAGCATAATTTAAAATAATTTTGGAGATTTGATATATTTAATTTTGGAACTATACTTGTGTCAAGGTTAGTAGTATTTGTCGAATGGGTAAGTGCAAATTAAAGTGTTAATATAATAAGGATGTTTAAGGGCATTTTTGGGAGATCATTTTAGCATAAAAGAGCATATGTTTATAAGGAATGGTAAGATGGACTTTTGGGCTCATTAAAGGTACAAATTGGATAAAAATGTGTTGTTTGCTTGTGAAGAAGAGAAAAATCATGAATTGAAGAGGGAGAAGAGAGAGAAAATTAAATTAAAAGGGAAAGGAGAAAGGTTTCGAAGACAAGAAGGAAGGAGAGAAATCAAACTTGTTAAGGTAGGTTAACCATCTTTTCTTCTTGCTTTATTGAAGTAATGAGTAGTGTTGTGGAAGAAGGAGTTAGAAAGGAAAATAGTTAGAGTAGAGAATGGAAAAGTTAGTGAGGGAAGAAGATCGAGTAAGAGAATTGATTTTAGGGTTTCTAAACTAGGTCTTGGGTTTTCTAACCTAGATGGGTTATGGGTACGTTAGATTTGAGTTTAATTTGTGTGGATGACATATTGTAAACTTTTTGAAGTTTTGAATTCTTTGAATGTTGTATTGAATGGAACCTTGGTTATTGTAGGGAACCAAGGAAATCCTAACCAAGAGCAAGGGAAAAAGCAAGCTTGACTTGGTTTTCGCGAGTTATTTAAGTTGGTAATGTATTTACAGTTTTGTGTGATATATGTGTGTGTGTGTGTGTGTGTGTGATATTGACTCGTTGTAATTGTTGGAAATGCATGATGAAATATGTCTATTGTTGCACCTTGATAGAAGCCATGATATTTGGTATTGTATGAAAAAATGAAAGAAAAGGTTTTAAAGGTATAAAAGCATTTTGATAAAAATGTTTCTGAGCATGATTACATACTTCTATTTGTGTGAGAGTGGAACCATTCTGTCGTCATGTGCACATTGACAAGAGCCTTCTCCCGGCTGCCTGCTTGTGGCATATGGGCTCCGAAATGGATTTATTCTGTTCATGGGGTAAATTTCGATTTCCTCATTTTGTTTCATTGGACCCTTGCGCCATTTATTGTGTATTGCATTTTGAGTGTTAAGTATGAAGCATATTGAGTGATATGTGTTCTGAGTTGTAACATGATGTTAATAAAAATTTTAAGAAATGTTTGAATTGTTGATTTCAAGTCTGCATGTATATATATATATATATATCTATGCATATGCTTGAATTTGGGGCCAGTTGCCAATGGCTATAAGTATATTAGCCACTGAGCTATGTTGCTCCCCCTATTATTCCCTCCTCAGGTGCAGAACAAGAAGGTTAGCAATCCATGCAAGGCATTGGAAGCTCCATGATATTAGAAACTTTTGTAATTAAGTTAGTCAACCACTTTTGGACAGCTCCAAAAGCATGTCAAACATTGAACATCTTACATACGTTGTAATGGTGTTAAGCTTTTGTTTTAATAGCAATATGTAATTAAAGATATGTATGAGCTTTTGGTGGTTTCAGTAAAAGAGTTAGAACTGACAAGTTCCACAAGTGGACGTGCATGTATCATCTGGGTTTTGTACCATCTGGGTTTTGCTATCGTCTGCGTTTCACTTTTTCTGTGATGACGTCATCTTCTTCTGTGTGACATCATCTCCTTCTGCGTTTTGTATCGTCTGGGTTTTGCTGTCGTCTGTGTTTCGCTTCTTCTGTGACGACATCTTCTTCTTCTGTGTGACGTCATCTCTTTCTGTGTTTTGAATCGTCTGGGTTTTGCTATCGTCTGTGTTTCGCTTCTTCTGTGATGACATCATCTTCTTCTGTGTGACGTCATCTCCTTCTGTGTTTTGTATCTTCTGGGTTTTATATCGTCTGGGTTTTGTACCGTCTAGGTTTTGCTATCGTCTGTGTTTCGCTTCTTCTGTGATGACTTTATCTTCTTCTGTGTGACGTCATCTCCTTTTGTGTTTTGTATCATCTGGGTCTTGTATCGTCTGGTTGCTATCGTCTGTGTTTCGTTTCTTCTATGATGATGTCATCTTCTTCTGTGTGACGTCATCTCCTTCTGTATTTTGTATCATCTGGGTTTTGCCATCGTCTGTATTTTGCTTCTTCTGTGATGACGTCATCTTCTTCTATGTGACATCATCTCCTTCTGTGTTTTATATCATCTGAGTTTTGTATCATCTGGGTTTTGTATCATCTGGGTTTTGCTATCATCTGTGTTTCGCTTCTTCTGGGTTACTATTCCCAAACTTCTTCTGGGTTACTGTTCCCAAACTTCTTCTGTGTTTCGTATCTTATGCGTTTTGTTCCTTCTACCTTTTGCATCTTCTGGGTTTCGTATCTTTTTTCTTTTGTTCCTTCTGCCTTTCCACTTAATATCTTCCGTGTTTGATTTCAGATGTTGGGCTATGGAAACAAGGTGTAGCACTAAGCCCCTCAAAAGAACAAAATTCCAAAGGAATATGATAGAAATTCACCTGCAAAGGTATGGTTTTGAGTTTAGTTTTTTTAGACTACACCTGGTTTCATTGATACATTGAACTTGAATAATGGTGATAATGAAATTCCCTTTAATAATGAAGACTTTCTATCAAATGAAAGTTAGTGCCAATATAATTTAAGGAAATATATAGTTGAAAGAAATTTTAGATTTTCATTTTTCTCTTGACTTTTACTTTCACTTATACTTGATTTATATGATAAATTACGAATATACAATAAATATGAAACCTATAATTATAAATATTTTATTTTAGATTTCACTATCCATTTTATTAGATTTGTGGTCATGGACTCTTCTTATTATTAACCTATCTTAGTGTATGATGTTTGTTATAATCAATTTTAATATTCTAAGTACTTTATATATTTTATTATATTAATTGCATTTATTGTTAGATACTAAATATGAGTAGCATTTATTTATGTGAG
>JANIHY010140199.1:0-10942 GCA_027479065.1 Erythroxylum brevipes
TTATTAACAATTTATCAAATCTGACTTTGTCTTCTAAAATTCAAAATTAAACTTGAAAAAGTTTTAAAATCAAATTTAAATTGGATCAAACTTGATTATTAAATTGACGATTTAAAATCTCAGAATCAATCTTGCTTTGTGGTCCCAGAGTTTGCATGCATCAAAAACTTACCAACCATGACCACTTCGTGCCCATTTTCTTCTGTTACGGAATCTAACCAACTAAATAAACCAGAACTAGGCTCTGCCCATGTGAGTGTATTCAGTGTGTTCCCATTATACAGGTTCAGGAGGTGACTTCTTTACTTGTCTTTATATTAGAAAAAGAGGGTTTGGATTATATGAATCCAACCCGATATTTAATTTTGAATCTTTATTTAAACTTGGGGGAGACCTTCAAATTACAGTCTTATCTTCTGCATAGGCTGGATGTCCTTTTTCCCCCGACAGGAACTGATCTGACAGCTCCTATGTTTTAAGGAACAAGGTTGTAAAATACGGATTACTTTGAGGAAAGCAAAGATGGGCAAAGACAGGCTTGTGTGCTGTGTTTTTTTGTATAATTATATGTAACAGATGCATCGAAGTGTCTAAATGAATTGGCAACTTAAGTTGAAGATACAACAGTACGAAACTATAATAGTACAGAGGTTAGAGAGTGGAGGCTTAGGATACATATTTGCAAGGTTTTAAACTGCAGATTGCGGAATGCAGACGATACGAGGTGCAGTTACAGAAAATGCAACTGAAATTTCGACAAATAGCGATAACGGTCTGCACCACCAACCACAAGAGCAATAAAAACCATGGCAGATTGCGAGTGACTACAGTAATTACAGACGATACCGTTGCAATTGCAGAAAATGTGACTGAAATTGCGACGAATTGTGATAACGGCCCAGATCGCCAACCGCAACTGCAATTTAAATCCACGGCAATCGGTGAGTGACCACAGTAATTGCAGAAGATACGGGTGCAATTACAGAAAATGTGACTGGGATTGAGACAAATAGCGATAACGGTCAGGATCACCAACTGCAAGCGCAATTTAAAACTATGGATAGCAATATGGATAACAGAATGGCTGACAAATTTTTACGCTATGCTAGCATAGCAGTCATCAAATAGTTTCATGTACACAGTTGGTTAGTTAAATGAGATATCTAAAACAGAACTTCCCACATTTATGGAGCAATGCAGAACACATAAAGAGTTAGAAAGGTTTCATAATTAGCATACTTTAGGAAGTCAAGAAGCTAACTTTATTTACAGGTAACATAACCTCACTAAACGGACAGAAAGTGCAGAGATTCAGAGGAAGTTCATGAATGTGATTGTCCTGACAAGAAAGTATTCAGTTCGTGTGGGCATAGCTCCCACTTGCATTATTTTGATCTCACATTTTTCCGTAATTTGCAAATGAAATACCTTAAATCTATCTAAAGTAACAACTGTAAACTTAAAAATTACATAACTTTCCTACAATCTAGATGCAGATTCTTTCTTCTTTAAACAAAGCCCCCGATGATCAATTACTCCTTGGGCATTATTTCCAGTCTCCAAGGAAAAAGGAAAACTTACAAATGGATCACAGACTAAAGAAACATGATCTAGATGCATTCAGGTACTGACCGTACTTTATGCGGCTCATAGTCAATAACCTTCGGGTTTGAGAGTACAGATACAAATTAATCCCATATCATAAAACCAAAACTGTGAAGATTATGTAATGTAGAAGTATTGCGCATGCTCAGCAGATGGGAAACGTAAGATCCAATGAGAAATGAAAGTAATAATAAAATGAACAATCATCAAGAGTGCTATCTCCAAAATACTTGCACGTATAAATCATCAACATGAGAGATCTACATGCGACAGTAAATAAAGCGATGAGGAGAGTTTGTTGGTACATAAGATTATTGAACTACTTAACGTTCATTGAGCATTAAAGTAAACTGAACATTCTAATAACATCACAATTTTCATTGAAACAAACCACTCATACCAGGGTCTTAAGCCTTCTATTGAGACTTACCATGTACAACCAAGTACAACTCACATCTACAAGACACCAGACCACTTAACAGATATTAGGGACTAGGCCTCGTTCAGAAATCCAATTGTGCCAACATCTCAGGGTAACAGACACGGAATTTCCATAATCATACATACCCACCCCCTACCATACATCGAATTTATATTTGTTTCCCGAGCCACACGCCATGAACACATAGCAAAACGTCCTAGACGAAAAGACTCAAAAATACAAGAACTTTGAGTCGATTCCCAAACTATCACGGACAAAAGCGAATCCTCTACCCAATCCAGAAATCATGATCAATGTTCATCACCAACGGCGGATGGGAGATGCAGACTATTATAGACAAATTAAAACCCTTTTTAGAATTCCATAATTGTGGACGACGCGATAGATTCACACTGTCAAATCCCCTTTGCTAACCACTAGATACTATTGTACCCAAGAATGACTCAAGAAATGTTTAGATCTGCGGATGAAGCCCAGGACTAGTTTTTACTATAAAGTTATAGAACAAACAACAACAACGACCACAACATATTGGCACAACTGAAACCAAGACCCTAAATCTAGCAAAAAAACCCACTAAACAAGTCAAAGAAGAAAGATCAATGGAGTCAATTATTACCCCCAATTTAATCATCCCCTGTTGGAAACAGAGTAAGAACTTTCCTCCCACCATTTCCATTCACAGACTCCAAATCCTCCACATACCCTGGAACTGAATTGTGAACAGGAGCTCCCATCCTATGCACAGGCTGGTGTGCCTGCCTAGCAAGATATGGATTCTCAAATTGACCATTCGGAGGAGACCCAAAATGCCCAATTGGCCTATGATATTGACTTTGCAACTGAGGATGTCCCACAGCAGCTGCAGCCGCTGCCATCTGCTGATGGTGTTGGTGCTGTTGCAGTGCAGCCACCGGTACGTACGGCAAGAAATGATCGGAATTCGGCCGCAAGAAATGCGGAGGCACTGGAGAACTTGCAAACAGATGATCAGTAGCAGCATCAGTTGCTGTGCCCAATCCACCACCACCACCACCACCACCATTTCCACCACCAGAAGACAACCCCTGCATTCTCTTCAAATACAAACGATACTTCTGCAAATGACTGGCAACGTTCTCTCTGGTCAACCCATCAACACTCATGAGCTGCATTATAGTCTTGGGGACAGCATTCTTGATCCCCAAGTGAGCAACAGCATCAACAAATCTCTTATGAAGTTGCGGAGTCCACACAAGTCTAGGACGCTTGAGGGTTCTTGCAGGCTCATCCCCACCAGCCCCAGAGCCCAACTCAGCTGAATCTGCTGCGAACTCGCCAGAATTTGGATGTGGAGAGGCCAGAGGGTTGGTGGGTGATGGGGTTGTGGAGGTGAGTGGTGGTGGTGGAGGAGGCGGGGTGTGGTTTTGATGGAGGGAGTTGGTGGTGGTGGTGTTAGTGTTGTTACTTGCTGGGTTTCTGATATCAAAAGCAAGAGCAAGATCAGGAGTGATTAGGGTTTGATTCAAGGGCATGAGCTCTTCAGGTGGTGGGAGCTCTTCTTCCCATCTTGAGAACCAATTTGAATCATCCTCCCTCATTCTCTTCTCCCCTCAAAAAATTGAGTCTTTACTTATCCTAAACTCTGATCACTCAATTGATCTCAGAAAAAGGTCGCAAAGTTCGGTTCTTTATGTGGGTATCAAATGGAACAGAGCAAAAAGATTGGATCTTTACTACTTTGAGGCTTTGACAGAGTGAAAGATCAGAGAAAGACGTGATTTTTAGATAAAGAGTATCTGTTTTGTGAACAGAAAAGTGAAATATCTAAACGGAAGAACACGATGGTGGTGAGAGGCGGAGCAGGGTGATGGTGGGGATGGAGAGAGGTTCGAGGTGGATCTTGATTTCTTTCCTTTTCAGCTTTTAATTTATGGGTTACTGTTCTTTTATATCATTCATTGTTCTTCTTTGCTATGCTCTTCCTTCTTTCACATATGATTATGATTTTATGAGTTTTATTGTTTTTTCTTTCCGGGATTTGGGGGTCTTAATAGTTCGAGAGTGAGTCTCACAAGATCTCAAGATTTTTGATCCCCCAAACGTTTGAACACATACACCAAACCCACTTTCTTGTTCCTCCACTCTGTGTTCCACGCGCCACTGCCATTTGTGGCAGAGCATCATCAGCTCAGGTGAGGCTTTTGACTTAACTAATTTAAGGAAGCGGTTGCGCAGCAGAGCCGCAGTAATTTCCCCTGTTGCTTCAATTCTACCCATTTATAGGGGTCTCGGGTTGACCGAGAAGAATTATGTACCTGGTTCAGGTTGTGACTCAATACCACGCGATGGGGATTGAGAGTGGGATGGGTATTTGTTATTACAAAGATAGATTAGATTGGGGATTAGGAAAAGGATTAGAGAGAGATACAAACAAAGTTTGGTGACTTTGTGAGATATCTTTAGGTTTGTTGTGACGGGGGAATCAATTGAGTTGGTGTTAGGCTGTGAGGATAATCTTATGTTATCTTTTGGTGGGATATGCTTTTCTTGATCAAGAAAATAAAAATAATAATAATAATAATCCATCAACACTAATTTGGTTTATTACAACATTACATTTGGGAGAATAACTAGAATTTTTCATTATATATATATCTGATTTGGGAGTGGAACTCGCACCTCTTGGGTATTGTCCCCTTTGGTCACACCCTCTTGAGGCTGCGGGAGTCAAACCTGTGACCTCAAAATTTTGTTGGGTGCAAGACTCACGCCTTTCACTACTGAGGTACGTAGCTCAATGGTGAGAGACGTGGATCTTGTACCCACCAAAACCCTAAGGTCACAGGTTTAACTCCCGAATACCTCCAAGGAGAAGAATAGGGAGGCCTGGTGATCAAAGGGGACAATACCCAAAAGGTGCGGGTCCCACTCTCAAACCAATATCTATATATATAATGTTTTGTTTAACCTTCAAACCAAATTAAAAGGGCAAAAAAGTAGTTTTGATGAAGTTATTAAAAAATTAAAACAACAATAAATGACCTAAAAAATTATTAACAATGATTTGATCTAAAAAATTTATTAACAATGATTTGATCTAAAAATTTATTAGTTCAAAAAAACTAATTTGAAGTTAAAATGACCTTATTTTAATATTATAATCTAAACAATTTAAATAAATTTAAATTATTTAAATTGGGTTAAATTAATTCTCTTAATCTTGAGTTTAATTTAAAATTTAATTAATTCAAGTCAAACCAATCCAAACCTAGTACCATCTCTAACTTAAGTTTTACATCTTGGTGTTAAAGAATTTAGTTTGCATATATACAAAGATGATGTTAAGTTTCATGAAAGTGTGAAAGAATTTGTTGGAATGCATTAAAGGGCATGTTTTGTTTTTTTGCATTCCAAGGAGAATATCATCCATCACTATTGACAAGACATGATAGATCAATACCAATTCCTCCTATTAAACTTCATCTTTTTCAGGTTTTTATAGAATTTGTTTTACATTAAAAGTTGTGATTAATATTTGATTGTTCTTACCTCTTTCAATCATCAACTTAGACATAATTGAATATTTACTAATTAAGTAATTTTTGGTGTTCATTTGTTTACAATAATCCTTTTAATATAAAATTATGATATAATTAATAAAATATGTATTATTTCTGATTTTTTAAACCCACCCAATTTTTAAATATACTTATTGACAAATACAAAAGATTAGGAAAATGACATTATGGTAAAGTTAGGTTCCCTCCTAACTTAAGAAAATGTTAAATAATGTCTCAAAGTACAATAATTTAAACAAACTTTAGTAATGCTTAATAATTAAAAGATTTTGATTACATAAACAATGTTCCTTGTGATTTCCAAATTTTATATTGAAACAACAAAGTAATGATTAAGTAGTTGTGACTTGTGATCATGTTAATAATAGGAAATTTCCTTTTTTAATTTATACGTGTCTCTATCTCTATGACTTTCTCCCTCTTTCCTATCAAACCTAACTCTTTAAGATTTCAACACCCAATCATAGAAGAGCTTCTACTAAAATCATTAAAAATGTATAACAATACTATGCATGAAGTTGTTGAAAAAGACCATTTAGAATCCAATAAGATATTTTCAAATTAGGGCTTGTTAGATTGATAGTCTGATGGTAGATGATAACTAATAGTTTTTCATTGATAAAGTTGGCATTTTTATCTAGTCAAAAAACTTAAATCAACTTGAATTTTCAAGAAATCTAATATAAGTCAATTTGAATTAGACTTAAAACTTGAAATTAACTTAAAATTAAAGAAAAATCGTTGAACTTTAACTTTTAAATCTAGCCCAAAGTGCGATTAAATTCAAACTTAAATTTAATCAAACTATGGATCGAAACTATAAGCGAACTCCAATGTATTTTTCTTATTTCAAGGATGTGTTTAATCATTGATAAGTAAATATGTATAGTTATTAACAATTTAATTATACAATCACTACGACTCATTATGGTCATCAAATTACTTCGTAAATATATCATGTAAGAAACATAAGGTTTAGTTGATAGAATATGTAAAAACAATATAATCTTCTACATGATTTTTACATGATCACCACTTCATTCATCTAAACAAAGAACAGAACTTTTTCCTAAAACCCTTTGATTTATCCAATCATTAAAAAAAAAAAAAACCAGAAGGTTGATACTTTCATTTGTGGTTTACTGTAACCACTTAAGCAACATAACAAATTCACAACACCAAAGGTGATTATCCCTTTCATTCACCGAAGCAAAGATAAGAACTTTTATCTTTACTTGCCCTGGTGACTTGCCCAATACGCACTTCAAGTATAGCGGCTGCGAGCTCTACCGTCATAAAAAAAAAAAAAGGAAAAAGATGAGAACTTTACAAAGGTTGATACTTTCAGTTGCAGTTTACTACAGCTACTTGAGCAACATGACAAATTCACGGCAGCAAGTGGGGTTATCTCCGTAAGATCACTTCACAGAAAATTCAAATCACTTCACAGAAAATTCAAAATTGTGTGGCTGTATTTGTATGTTACTTTATGCAGATAGTGATATCACCACTATACTGACAAAGATTATTCAAATCTAGACCTTTAAGCACGCAGTGTAATTTCACATGTAAAAAGTGGAGAAATTTGGACTGATTCAAACTTGTGATTATTCACTTTTAGTGTATTTTGAGCAAATGGTATAAGAATTGGACAGTTGATTTTACTGGGATCCTGCCAAATCATAGCAACAACAAAAGAAAAATCCAAAGAACAAGAAAAAGAAAAGAAAGGATGGTTGTTGCTTAGATATGAGAAAAAGAATAGGGAAACGATTTACCAGATTGAAACCCAATTTGATCTATTTGAACAATTCGGATATGCTAATTTGTCCCCTCTATCATCAGAGCAAACCAGCCTTTGAAATTTAGATGATAGCTCTTCATAACAGTCAATCTCTCTTTGCCTGAATGCGTCTACATGCTGTCTTTAGATGCTCCATTGTTACTTCTGATGCATTATTTCTCTCCCAGAAATGACACTATGAATCAGGACTTCCAAGCGTTTAATATAGGATTGAAGACAACTGCATTCCATTCGCGGAAAATCTGCAGACCAAAATGTGCGAGGAACAAAAGAAAGAGGATAAAATTGCTTGATTTGAAGCTGCCAGAGATGGGAAAATAGCTAAAACGAAAAGTAGGAAGCTACTGAACAATGGCAATGTCAAAGACAGAATCAGATCACCAGTATAGAATTGCTTGTACTGAGGAACATTCTGCATTTAGGTCTTAATAAAAGAAGCAAATTAGAAACAATAATTCCTTCCAACAAATATCAGACGAATTATTTAACGAATCAGCAACTCAAAACTAAATAAAGGATTCGATCCATCCAACAGATACTTGAATCAGAGATACATATACAGATGAACAATTAACCATTTTCCATTTTCCTTCTTTATGCAACAAAATCTCTGTTGAGCAAGAAGAATACAGGAAAGAAAGCAAAGAAAATTATCAGTAAACAATTAATGAAATTTGTCGTTTCCTTTTTCATTGCCTATAACTAATCTTTGAATAAAAAGGGAAAAAACAAAACAGGAAGGAGAGTAAAGAAAGGAAAATTCATATGAGGGGAAAAATGCACCAAAATCAGCTTCAAACTGCTGCCCCCATGCCAAGGATGTTTGAACTAATATGCTGTTGCTTTAGGATGTGGGAGAGGTACTAAAGTGGTTCTCTTTGCGCGACGCACTAACCATTTGATCATCATGCCATTTTGTGAAATCTTCCACAAGAGCATCTCTCATCCATTTGTTGCTGCAGCACTCTTGAGCCTCACGGATAGTTAGCCAACTTCTCTGGAGCATACTCTGCTCAGGCCAAGATTCCAGCTCTTCCTTCACAAGCTTGGACTGAATTTATCCTGGAGGGTTTTGCTTTTGAATCCATAATGCCCCAGAGAATGCTAAAGGCTGGCATATATGTTAGATATTAGGAACAGCATGTTCTAAAATATTTATCATTCCTTTGAACCACATGTCAATAACAAAGCAGAAAGCGACCTTTAATGAAGAAAGTATGTCAAGAGACCATCATCTGAATGTCTAACCAAGAAGTACGAAAAGAAGTATGTAGTGTGCCAGTATGCTATATCATTATCTTACAATTGTCAGGACATCATGGGAACAAGTGGCTTGTTGAGAAATGATTAACACTTTCAAAATTAATCTTTGACTGTAAACAAAAAAATATGTTTGAAATTAGTTTTCCAAGTAAGTTCTTTCCTTCAGCCACTAGTCAGATAGGAATGTCCACAACTTAGAAAGATAGGATTAAAGAGATATGACGACGAGAACAGCATAGAACAGACGACCAGTAGTTTATAACGAAGACCAGCAACACTGACTTTCGCGAGGATGAACATCGTGTGCAAATATGGGTGTTATTCAATCATTTTATCACATCAATTCAAGCATAGATGGGGATAAAAATAGTGGAACTTCTCCCAGGTGAACACAAAGATGTTACTGATCACATTGCACTATACTGAGAACTCGGCAACTCAGACCTGTAATCCCTCTGATATCAGGAAAAGCAATAGCTGATGAAGCCTACCACTAACTGAATAAATAGGAAATGAAGTACTAAAACATATAAAACACAAGTAAGAAGCAATTTAACATTTATATCGATTTATTATTTAATTGGAAAAATCATGACATATCAAGCACAAAAATTACAAAACAGAAAAAGACAAAGAACAATTTCCTACCATTAAATCACCTCGAACTCCAGCTTCTTCTAAAGCTTCACATGCTGCAGCCTCCTCAACAGCCTCATCATTCTCCCAGCCACCCTACAATCACATGAACGGCACTATCACATTTGAAGAAATGCATCCAGCATGTCCTAGCAGTAATAGACATTTTATGAAAAGGAATGGATGCTACAAATATAATTCCGCTTGAAATTATCGATTCCAGGGGTGTTGCAAATATGAAGCATACCTTTGGCTGTGCAATCTTATCTACAAATGATTTAAAGGCACGTGGTCGGGTCGGCCGTGTTGGGCCCGGATCTAGTTAAAAACGACCCGTAGGCCGATCGGTCCATTCTTCAAAGATCGGTCTTATGCCTAGGCCAAGCCCAAGTCCAGCCCATGTCCTCCTTGGCCCATCCGTAGAAGGAAATCTCCCATGCAAATGCGTAAAGACCTAAACCTAGCTGTAAAATCATATATAAGGTATAATTCTCCCATAGCAGAGGTACGCAATCATAACCTAGTTCTTCTCGACATTCATCAACCTCACCTTCACCAAAAAGACTGACTTGAGCGTCGGAGGGGCTAATCGGGACACAAACCCCCGACAAGCCTTCTTTGTTTTGCAGGTATCTTCACGTCGGATTCACCACAGAAAGTAGCGGACTTATAGATCCAAACGGCAACGTACAGTTCAGCCAAAATCTGGCAGAACCAGCACGTATGCACATGTTTGCATAATTTATAGGTGTAATGTGCACAAGTGTGTGTGCGTGAGGGTAAGAAAGAGACTGTTATTCCAGAATCTCAGCAGTTGGATGAGTGCAAACTTGTTAAAGATTTGCATATTTTGATTCTTCAGGAGTTTAAATTGTTTTGTACACTGAGATGTGGACAGGGGAAATCATTATCAATAGATGTACCTTATTCAGATATTAGAAAGAATGACGTGTTCTTGAAGTATGAAAACCATAATTTCTAGAAGGAATGGAGCCGTAAAGTTTTCCCTTTTTGACATTTTTTCATTTTCAATTGAATAATGAGATACAAAATTTAAGCCTGTATATGTTATCACGTATTTACTCTCTAGCTTTACCTATCCAAATACAAGTTTGACATTCTCAATTTAATGCATTTGACATAAATAACAACCTTGGAAAGTGATTTCGAGCAAATCATAGAGGCAATCTATCCTTTGGATTAAATCTGTGCAAACTTTAAACAATTGAATATTAGTAAAACTAATACGATAGGTGGAAATGCAGCTAGAACAATGCCACACCTATATCTTTCAAGCATGTAGGAAAGAACTCACAAACGGGACATTGTTAAAATGAAATCTTATCACGGAGTCAGGATCTTCTATCTAAGATTACTCTGTTCTATCCTGTCTATTGAATCTCAGCTATTTGTTTATGTAGGTCCCTGTAGGTTCCGCATAAATGAATAGTTAAGATTCAAATGGACCTAATAGAATAGAGTAATCTTGGAAAGAAGATCCAGACTCGTTATCACGAAGCTTGTGGAAGTTCAGTATGAAATCCAACCAAAAAATTCTTCAGATAAAGAGTAGAAAACTTGAAAGCCAGCAGCCATAGAGAAAGTCAATGTAGGACTTCAAAGATATGAAAA
>JANIHY010140215.1:0-10940 GCA_027479065.1 Erythroxylum brevipes
CTGATTAATTTTTAGTCTAATTTTTTTATTAAAAATAAAATATTTTTAGAGATTTCTAACACCACGCCTGAATTAAATTCACCCTTTTGACATCATCAACTTCTTGGTCTAGGATCCATAAGAGTTCTGAGGAGGACAGGGTGCTATTACTTTCTTTCTTTTCATGAGTACATAAACATTTAGTGATGATCCTTATTTTTTGAATTCTTCCTTCACTACACACGAGAAATCTGATTTTTCTTCAGCTCCAAAGTTCTGGGTGGAGATTGGATCTTCACTTCAACATGCATTAAAGCTCAACTTGAAGGACTTTCTTGTTCATATTCTCTGCCTTCATCCTGAAACTGAAGACCCAGTACAGGTAGAGAGTTTCATAGCTTGTAAGTAGAAATGCTTATGTCCTTTGCAGAAGCCAACTTTGTCTTTGTTATTCTTTGCATCAATGCTACCTTCTTTGGTTCTGGAGTCCTTTGTTTTCTTTTGCTGGTTGAAGAAGTTGGCTAGTAAAAGTTGACAAAGAGTTCTTCTTTTTTTCTCTCTTCATATTTTTGTAATGTGTCTGTCTCTGTTTCCAATCCAGAGTCTATACCAACCAATTATTTTTATTTCATTATCAGATGAAAGAGCCTCACTTTTCTTACCAACTTAGTTTTGGATTCAAATTTCATCCGCCAACTTCACTTGTCCTGACTCCAGAGCCTCGTCTGCAATTTTCATGTATATCCTTGCAGGTAATACAGAATTGCCATTCTTGCAGTTGCAGTGTAAGAGATTCATAAATATGCCACAAGAAACCAACCATGGACCAACTTTCACGTCTCCCTGTAAGAATTTTAGGGGATTTAAGTCTCTGGCTTCTAACAATGAGAATTCATTCACTGAGGATATCATCAACGACCTTGAATTAGCTCAAAGGAAAGCTGAAGAAGCAGGTTAGGAGATCATCACCACACCTTTCAAATCTGACAAGTTCAATTGCTAATGCTTCTTGCTTCAGTCGCACACAAGAACACAAGATGAACAACAAAAGTTTAATAATTTACTAAACCAATTTGCTTAGTGTCTCTTAGTTGTCCTCTTCCCAAAAGGCACTTCTTTGTGTTTGTCTCACTTTTTTCTTAAATTCTGGTTTCAATAATCATTTGTATTCCGGAGAATGCGGATGATTCCATGGAGTAAAATTGGCATCCTGCACTCCAAAGGAAAAGGAGAAAATATACTGTAGTGGGTCCATCTTAGCCTACTTTCATCATTCTTTGTTGCCAAACCTGCCCCCAAATTCACTACTTTCTAGTTATTAAGAATGAAATAGCGCACCTAATGATGGTTAGGGCACTTGTTGCTAAAATTTGAAGCCTTCTTTTGGTACTAAAACGTAATGTATAGATGATCTGAAGCAAGTGTAGATTTAAAGAGAGTTTCTTTAGAAAAGTAGCCATGATATCGAGTAGTTTATGTATTGTGAAGCTGAGTTTGGAAATGCCAGTTAATGCCTTACTTTAAGTTAGTGACACTATGCAGTGCATATTCTTCGCTGTCGTTGCATGTAAATGGAAAATTCGATCGCAGAAAAGCAAACCTTTTGATATGGATTTTTCATTACCATCCTGGAGCGGCTTTGACTCTTCATACCATAGCACAATTGATTTGATTCAGTCAATCTTTAAGCCAAATTTTGTAGAAAAGTAGCCTCTAATTGGTTTGACACTAATTATCTAACACAGTAAATTCACAATTGATCTTGAATTTTCAACTGCAATATTTTCATCCTTTTACTGCAACAGCTTCAAGGAGGTACCAAGCAGCAGAATGGCTGAGACAGATGGACCAAGCTGCATCATCATCCCTGCCCAAAGAACCGTCAGAGGAAGAATTTTGCCTTGCTCTAAGAAATGGTCTCATTCTCTGCAATGTCCTCAACAAAGTCAATCCTGGTGCTGTCCACAAGGTTCTTACTCCAAATTCTTTCATTCATCAATATTACTAGACACGTTTGCAGCAAGATGTTTTGCATGAATGCCATCGTATGAATTTTGCATCTTTTGACCTATTACTGAAGAAGCTTTATGAACCACATTTCTTCATTGATTACTTCTACATATTCTGGACATTAGTTGTGCTTTATAATTCTAATCTGATGTTGATTTCTGCTTGAAATGGAAAAGGTGGTGGAAATTCCAATAATCGCAGTGCAGTCCACAGAAGCAGCAGCACAGTCTGCAATTCAGTATTTTGAAAACATGAGAAACTTTTTGGAGGCTGTAAGAGAGATGAAGCTTTTGACTTTCGAAGCATCTGATTTGGAAAAGGTTCATTTCCTCCTAAAAAAATGTCATTATGCTCTCTGTGCACTTGCATTGACTAATAATGCCCTGACCTTGCACAGCTCCAGATTCAGATATTAATTGAAATGAAACTTATTACATATAAAAGAAAACTGCCACCATAATGCGTATGGTCCAGAAATTTATATTTCTAGGAATCATAAGAAAAACCACAATCCTATGAATATCTTTACCAATTTTCAAACTCTCAGTGAACCTGCTGCAACGAAGTTCTTGACAGCTTAGAAACTAAAATAGGAAACTGCTCCATTTTTCTTGGACATATTGTTGAAGCTGTATCTGTTCCTATAATAATCTGTAGTAAAAGCTTTTCAGGAATAGTAAATTTCCTCCCTGAAAACAAACAACTTCAAATATTTATGGCAAATTTGAAGCATGTTTGGGGGAAAAAGGCTGCAGTTCCATATTCTTCAATCAGTTATGTCTAAAAATGATTTGAGGTTGTTTTAATTGATATGAACAGGGAGGCTCATCAAGCAAGGTTGTGGACTGCATTTTATGCTTAAAAGGATATTATGAGTGGAAGCAGGCTGGTGGAGTTGGGATTTGGAGATATGGAGGACTAGTGAAGATCGTATCATTCCCAAAGGGATGTCCATCTTCCTTGGTTGGCAGTGAAAGTGCTGATGAGTCAGTTGATGAATCAGAATCATCCCAATACGAACAGCTATTAGAATTTCTTCATCTCTCGAATGAGGTTTCAATTGAAGAAGGCAAAACTGCAAATGCTCTGGCTTTTCTTTTTGATCATTTTGGCCTCGGACTTCTACAGGCTTATCTTAGGGAGAGTAATGGAATGGAAGATATGTCTTTGAATGCAATGGTAGGTAAGACTCATTTTGAAGATGTTTTTCACTAGATTGTAGGGTAAACTAGTAAGTTCAACATATAAAGGAATCAGTGGCTAAAACAAAAAAATGACTCTTACAAGAATACAACATTGAATGGAGAATCTGGTCCTAGAATTATGAAGTGATTACATTATTTTTCTAAAAAAAATTGCAGGTGATTGACACATTGCTCAGCAAGGTAGTTAAGGATTTCTCTGCATTGCTTGTTTCTCAAGGCACACAGGTAACTTGAATCTTTTCCTTCTAGTGAAATGTCTTCTGATAGCTTGATGTTTCTGATGGGTTTTACAGATTATCCTTTCCTCCATCAAGTAACTTCACAAGCTATTGATATTTGTACAGCTTGGACTGTTCCTGAAGAAAATTTTAAAGGGTGAAATAGGTTGCTTGTCAAGGACTGAATTTATAGAGGCCATTCAACAGTATCTCAAGAAAAGAACTAGTTTGGTGTCAAGTGATTTCTCCAAGTTCTGTATTTGTGGTGGAAAACAAGAAGTGACTCAACAAACTTTCTGCCACCCTCCTGGTTATGTACAAGGGATTGATCTTCATCAAAAAGAGCTCAAGGTTTGAATATTATTCCAAGGACAATCACCCCTACCCCAAGCAACTTTGTGGTTCTAAAACCCTCAAAACTGAATTAGTGATTAGTGTCGAGGTTTTAGAGCACAAAGTAACTCCAGCTAGACTACTGTCCTTAAAGTTACTGTCCATCCAGTTTATCAATGTATTGATCACTGTTTGGTTTAATGTTGTTGCCTGTTCCTTCAGGAGCTAAGAGTGTTTTACAAAATGATGAGACATGAAGTCCAACAAATTCAAGCAGATTGGGATGACGAAGTTAAGAGACTTGGTAAGAATAATAATATCTGTTTATCTTGGCATTTATACACGAATATATTCATCCCTTTCAAAGAATTCGTTTTGACCTGAAAAACAACATGTGACTACTTCTGCTTCAGTGCATTACATCAAGGGGCTTGAAGTGGCATCCTCTTCTTACCACCAAGTTTTGGAAGAAAATCGCCAACTTTACAATCAAGTCCAAGATCTAAAAGGTAGCCGGTTGACATTGTGCATTATGTTCCAAATGATTGTCAATGTACAAGATGGTGACATATTTTTGAACAGGAACAATTAGGGTCTACTGTAGAGTCAGGCCCTTCTTACCAGGTCAGTCAAATGGGCAATCTACTGTGGATTACATTGGAGAAAATGGCAACATCATGATTGTCAACCCACTTAAAAATGGAAAAGATGCAAGGAGGATTTTTTCCTTCAACAAAGCTTTTGGAACAAATGTTTCACAAGGTTTGCTTCTTTTTTTTTTCATAACCAGTTCAATCCACTGTCTTTTTTTCTACTCTCCAAGCATGAATGGTTTCATCTTTATCTGCAGAGCAAATATATGCTGACACTCAGCCATTGATCAGATCTGTCCTTGATGGTTACAATGTTTGCATTTTTGCATATGGACAAACTGGGTCGGGGAAGACATATACAATGGTGCGATACATACCAAGATTTTAATGAGTAGTCTCTTGATATGCTCTCGTATAACAATATGTTTGAAGGCTTCTACATTGTTTCATAAACTGTGATTACAAATTCTACTTCCTCAAAATAGGATGACAATTTCGATTCTCTCTCTTTTGTCCTAACAGAGTGGTCCTGATTTGACTGCTGAGGAAACGTGGGGTGTGAACTACAGAGCTCTGAGTGACTTGTTTCAGATTTCAGGCTCAAGGGTGGATGTCATAAAGTATGAAGTTGGAGTTCAGATGATCGAAATATACAATGAACAAGTTAGAGACCTATTAGTTAGTGATGGCTCCAATAGAAGATATCCTTCCTAACCCTTATAAAACTTCTGGGATTGTTGCTAACATTTATGTGAATAAGAGATACAGGTTTCTTAACAATATACACATTAGATATACGCAACAATTCACAATTAAATGGGATAAATGTACCTAATGCAAGTTTGGTACAAGTATCTAGCACTCAGGATGTTATTGACTTGATGAAAACTGGTCAGCGGAACCGTGCAGTTGGTGCAACTGCTCTGAATGAACGCAGTAGCCGTTCTCACAGGTACAACTTGTTTCAGTGATCCAAACTGGAGTTAAGATTCTGAGTAATCTATCTAAAAATGGCTGTGAAATAACCTGCAGTGTTTTGACGGTTCATGTGCATGGACAAGAGCTGGTCTCTGGGTCAACTCTACGAGGGTGCCTTCATCTGGTGGATTTAGCAGGAAGCGAAAGGGTAGATAAATCTGAAGCAGTGGGTGATAGACTGAAAGAAGCTCAACATATAAACCGCTCCCTTTCTGCACTTGGAGATGTCATCTCTGCTCTAGCTCAGAAGAGTCCTCATGTTCCTTACAGAAATAGCAAGCTTACACAAGTCCTGCAGGATTCTTTAGGTGCGCATCTCAACATTAGTAAAATTTCTGAAGTGTCTACTTCTCTTTTTTTTTTTCTTACTCTCTTAGTACTTACCTTCTGTGTAAGGTGGGCATGCTAAAACATTGATGTTTGTTCATATTAACCCTGAACTCAATGCCACTGGAGAGACAATCAGCACGTTGAAGTTTGCAGAGCGGGTCGCATCAATCGAACTTGGAGCAGCTCGTTCAAACAAAGAAACTGGAGAAATCAGAGAACTCAAAGATGAGGTTTACTTCTATTAGCTTTAAGTTTGAGTAATTGTCACAACGGTAGCTCACTTGTTTGATTCTGAACTCTTTAGATATCAAATCTTAAACAACAACTGGAGAGAAAGGAATCTGAGCTAGAACAAATGAAACGTGGAAGTACTAGAAGCGTTGCAGAATCACAAAGGGCAAGAGCAGTTTCCCCATTCTATATGCCAAATGTAAAACCTGAAACATGTCAACGACCAAATGATGACACCAAAATCTCAGAGGTAAACAAAAACTCTCAAGACATTTCATTCTAGGTTTCATTCTTAAGAATATATTGGGGTTGATGATTACTTTCAGGCAAGAAGTTGCTCGTCGGGTAAGCAAAGGAGGTCAAGGTTTCCTTCTTCCTCAGGCGAACAAAAGGTGGCTAGCTCCATAAAACCAAGGTCGCCTTCCCCTCCGGTTAGGGGATCAATCTCCACCGACAGAGGTTCGATCATTAAAAGCAGGGTGAAGGTTGAGACAGTTGAGAACCAACCTGTTGCAAGAGTTCCATTTCCAGCTAGAGTGCCTGTCAATAAATCCATTCCCACAATGCCAGCTCTCTCATCATCAGAGATCAATTCAAAACTACCATACACAAGCTCATTAAAGCAGGATAACATCTATAACTTCCAAAATGTTTGCTTCAGGAAAGTTTACCCAGAGCATGAAGAGGAGCAATTTAGGGAAGCTCTGAATATTAGACAAGGTGGGATAAGGAAAAACAAGAATGAATGTAAGAACAAGCCAAAGCATCAACAGCTACCGACAAGATTCCATAAATTTGATGCTGGGATGACAATGCATGCTGATATGGATGCCAGAGAAAAGATGGAGGAGCCACGAAAAAGTGACTTCTCTGAGCCAGAAAATGAGCTAGTGCGTCCTGAATCTCCAATGCTTGGTGCTTTAAGGGTAAAGAAACTGCAAAACAATCTGTCGAGAAACTTCCAAAACCTCAACTCTCAAAACTTTGAAACAAGGTACTCCTATAATTCCACTTTCTTATAACAAATATTTTGTTGTTCATTTCAGCTTGGCAGTTTCTTATGAAAAATTATTCTCAGAGGAGCTGTGCAAGGTACAAATCCCTTGTTTCCAGGGATGCATGAAAACAAACTTGCAAATGGTATCACTCGTGAAGCAAAGGAAGGTGGAAACACGTCCATGCCTGAATTCAGAAGGAGCCGATCAACTCCTCGTGGGAAGTTTTTGGTGTTACCTTGAGGATTGAAAACAATATAGCGATTAATTAACTTTCCGAGGATACTTTTAAATTTTGTATAGTGATATCTTTTCCTGCATTCTGGTTTTGATGCTTCTTGAAGGTCGAGTTGTGAGGATGTCATTCAAACTCAATACCATACTGTTCTTATGACTGTTTTTTATCTTTAGAGCAAAATATATCTCGTCTTCCTTTGGATTCAGATATTCTACATATGCATCATAAGTAAAAATCATGATCTCGTTTGCTTTTTTTGGTAATTTTTATTTTCTAAGACAAATTTTAAATAGGATAAAAGAAATAGAATTTCCTTGTAGTTTAGGAAGTTTTAGTAAAATAATTTGATTAAACGAACATTAATTTGAATACTAAATAATTATAAAAAATGTAAAACATTGATTCTCTTAAAATTTATTGAAATATTCATAGCATATAGAAACTATAATTATTGTCAAACTTTTTTTTGAAAAATGAAAAAGAGTTTTAATTATAGTAAAAACTAAATTTAAGTTACAAGGAGTTCATGATTTTAAGCCTACCTTCATATTGCAATATGATCAAAAACAAAAATTCTCTAAGTAAGGTAGTATAATTATTTAGTATTCAAATAACTCATTCATCATTTCTCATTTATGAGGGTCATTTAACCCCTAATGCTCCAGTGCTCCTGGTACTTGGGATCTGGCTTTCTTTTCCTTACAAATTTCTTTCTTGCCAGTTTGGATTGCATGCAAAAATTTTCAGGGATGTCAGGGAAATGAATTATCGCTAATGGAGTATCACAATCCTCTATTAGTTCTTGAGAGATAACCCCTGTCTCTTGATTATCAGTTTGTCTAACAATTGCTAATGGAGTTAACATGTTGACCCAATCCATCTAACAATGCTCCAAATATTGGGAAGTAAAATCATTTGCTCCACTGTCCAAACTCTTCACATTGTTTACACTTGAGTTGTCAAGAGTTGGCTGTTCTTGGGAAATATTTGTAACAACTTATTCAACCTTAAACTAACTAATTGATTACAATTCTTTACAACTTGAGCCATTTGTGCAGCTAGAACATCACTAACTACATCCACAACATCATTAAGTATGCCTATCGTAACAATACTAGTACTTTCATCTGCTACAAGAAGGTTATTTTTAACAACCTCAACATGGGTTGTATCAGAAACTACACTAGTAACAACAACCATTGCACATTCAGCAGCATCAACTACATTATTAACTTCTATAGTACTACTATTGTTATTATTTGCCTTTGTTAAGGGTGATTCATAGACAACTTCTCTATCTTCATTTGCAACACCATTCTTATCATCAACTACACCAGAATCCAGTAACTCATTACGCCATCTAGTTTGAAACATCTTATTTGTAGCCTTCTAGACTTTGATATCATTCATCGATTTCCAGGGATAAGAGATGGGTATAACAATCTTCTCTAATTCACTTTTGTCAGTCAGTCAAAGAATGGGAAGTGAATCAGCTAGGGAGGCCTTTATTGATAATTCAATGCACATTTTAGCATAACAAATTTGTTCCGTCGTTGCAATTTGGAATCCATACAAATGGATTTACCTAAGGAGCTATCCATGTAGCTAAGACCCTCAATGGTCCAAAACTCTTTCATGACATTATGGAACTATACACATAGTGGCAAGGTATCTATCTAACATCTGTCCATTTCCAGTCCTAGTCTCCATTTATGGATGAAGAGGGGTTGCATTTTAACGTGCCATGGCCCTACTCCATAATCTCATAGAGGTTGGTGCTATAACCAAACTCGAACAGAATGGAGCCATCTTCCCTGAGCATTGTTTTCTCAAGTCCCTTATTTTTCCATCTTGATTTTGCCCAAGCATTAACTGTCGAAAATGCAGAGCGCTTGGACCAGAAGAAGCTTAGCAGAGACATGACCAAGCTCTAGCTTCTGCCATTAACAGTTTAGTGGAGATAAGACTCCATCCTTGAGCACATTTTGAAAGTGCTTAAGTGTTCCCTTGTGGTGGACAATCTTCAATTTGTTCCTCCATGATCCGTTTTGGATGTGGCCAGATCTTTGTTTGCAATTTCACAGTGGCTAGGGATTTTACCATTGCAATCAGCTACCAAGTGAGACGCTATTGTTTATTTGATAAGCACAGGAAAATCAACTTCTAATATGGAGGATTCCCCTTTCTCGATGCCATAAAGAGAGGCCAAAAGGCCTACTACTGAGGTCGTAGCCTTAGAGAAGATGGCGGCTGTGGTAGGGTTTGAAAGGGAAAAAAAGGGTAAAGGGGTAAGTTTGGGTGAAGAGAGAGGGCAGAGGTTTTAGGGTATGACAGAGTTAAAGTTCTTCAAATTTGGATATAGTTGCTTCAGATTTGGAAAAAAGTGGAGTGAGTTTGCTTCCCTTCACGTCGCTGTCACTCCCAAATGCATGCCTCTTGCTAAGTTGCCCCTTGTTTTTCTTATTGACTCTAGAAATGTTGATGGTTGGATCTTCTCTCTTTTGTAGCAGTTGGGTTTTTTGCCTATGAAGAAGTTGGACTCACTCGTTTCATACAAGTATAGTCAAACTTATATGGCACTGATGCAATCATATTTTTATATGTTTTTAGGACCTTATATTTAGTATTTTGCATATGTTTTATAGATATCTATGGCCTTTCTATCATGTTTTATAATTATTAGAGCTTTAGACACATAAAATACAAAAAAGATCTTAATAGGTTGAAATTAATACTGTTTTAAAGTTTTCGGCAGATTTGACCTTTGGACCTTTGAGAATTTTTATCTCGGGATTGGTGCATTAAAAAATTCTAAGATTTGGCAGGCATAATCTTGACTAATTGAAGAATGTTTCCACCAAATTTTAGAATTTTTGGAGCTGTCATTTGAAAGCAGTAAATTTGTGAAAACTGATGAAGAAAGTCCACAAGCTCCAAAATGCAGCACAAGAGAGACATGATCTTAGGAGGGTTTTAAAGAGGGCAACGTGGAAAAAAAAAGACACGCACAAGGCCAGTCATGCAATCAGCCAAGGAATAATGAATTGGGCAGCACATAAAGTGATAAATCAAGTGAGCCACGCATCCACACGAAAAAGCACAACAGAAGGGAATTAAATGACAATAAATGAGGAGCCCACAATGGCACTAGTGGGCCACATAAACTAGAGAGTGGAGGCATAAGGTGCATTCACGAAGTACTTGGTTTTTTTTTAGGTGGCTTTTAAAGGAGTAGGTTTGAATTGTCAAAGAGGGGGGCCCACTTCATTTAATAGGAGAAGAAGAAAACCTAGAGAGACTATGGCAACTTTGGTAGCAAGGAATATATTTTTAACAAGAGAAGGAAGCTGAGACACGTTAGTTGGTTGAAAGAAATAACGTGAGCTGGCTAGAACTTGAAGAGAGGAACAATGTTTTAATTGATGTGTGACCCTTAATGGTCACATCATCAAATAGTGGAGAGAAGTGAGTAGTGCGGTGGCAAAAAGGAAGAAAACCAATACATTGAGACAAAGGAAGTGGACGACGCAACTGGTGGAGAGCTGAAATAAAGGAGCAGAAGGCGGGCGTGAAAGTTGAAGGCTTGAGAGGACAGCGGTAGAGTATTAGGCAGTTGAAAAGATAGTTTTGAAAAAAAAGAAGGTGAAGCTAGTGGCAGCGAGAAAGCGAGGATTATTTTTATTACAATCAAAAAGAGAGTGAAGACCAGCGGCAGCAACATATAGGAGTGATTATTCACAATTAGCTGCCAACAGTGGACGACGCAACTGGTGGAGAGCTGAAATAAAGGAGCAGAAGGCGGGCGTGAAAGTTGAAGGCTTGAGAGGACA
>JANIHY010140245.1:0-10939 GCA_027479065.1 Erythroxylum brevipes
AGGAAATCAAGAATTTATACCTATATAACCTTACCCATGCCTTTCCTAAACTATTTAAACCAAAACCTACCTAAAATATCCAAGAATTTTGAAATTCTCTTACCTTGGAAGATAACCCACGAAATTTGCTTTTGCTTCTAAGGAAAGCTTAAACTCTTCCTTTCCACTTTCTTCTTGAAGCAAAACACTTAAACCCTCCTTTCTAAAGCATAGAAACCTAAACCTACCTCTTCTTCTTCTTCTCCCTATCTTAGCCGAAAGTCACCCTTCTTTTCTCCTTACTTTGTAGTTTCGTAACTTTCTTATTAAAAGCCTTAGGGAATTAGTTCTAACTTATAAAACCTACATTAAAACTATGTAGTTTTGTTAAGTTACTAATCTTTCCTTGCAATTTTTGTGGCTTTCTTCATTTCCTACGGCAACTCATCAATTTTATTCTTTCCTTCTTCATTTAATGGCATTTAAAAGGGCTAAAAGCCCACCTTCATAAACCTTAAGCCTTAAAAACATAAGCAAACTCTCCAATTTGTCCTTACACCATCTTAATCTTTTTAATTTCTAGTAACTTCTCAAAATTCTAATTTTAACTAAATCCCTTCAATTTATCATCATTAACTAAGCGTTAAAAAAAACCCAAATTAATTTCTAACATGAATGATCAATCAAAGCCTAAAAAATAAATAAAATATACTTAATGCGAATCGGGGCCCAACAAATAATGCATTTAACTACCAATTCATGATATAAAACACAATTTTACCTAATTAAGCTTCCAAATCTTCTAATCTTCAAAAACTCACAAACTCCTAACTCTCTCCACCATACACGTTCAGCATCATCAACTTGAGGGGTGTGAGGTTTAGGTTGGATTTTTGTGACAAAAGAAGAGGAAACAAGGTGAAAGAGAGTATATAAGATGGTCAAAATTCAAGAGAAGGCAAGGAAGAGGAGAAGCTACGAAGATGAAGAAATTTTCACTTTAAAACACCAAAACCCTTATAAGAGGAGAAGTATCGTGAATGAATGAAAAAGGTGGGGGAAAGATTTTTAATTAAATAGGATAGTGGACTTAAGGCCATGTTTGGCCCCACATGCTCACTTCTTAAAACCTAAGTCCAATTTCTACACTAATCATCTCCCAATTTTCAATGGCTCAAATTAATAAATCTGAAAATTATTTATCTAAATTTTCAGTGCCGTTGGACAGGAATTTCTATTAGTAGTAAACAATCATTCTGCCACTTGGCATTTTTCCTGGTCCAAAAATTTCACCGAAATTTCAGAAAAACAATTTCTAAAATTCTACAAAAATTCAACAATCACAAAGACCCTCTCCAACTCAATTTTTTTCATACAAACCAATCACATTTCTTCACACTTATACTGAGAAATGTCATGAATGCATGTACAGTCATTTTCATGTGCCAAAATGTACTATCCACGTATATGTGTATGTTATATAATGCATGAGCATGAGATGTATTTTTCTAATTTCTTTGATTGATCTCACATGTACCAATTTCTAAGGTTCAAACCCTTTGTATGGAAACGGGATGTTACATTTTATTCAACAAACGTCACGATTTCTATTTTGTGACGTTTTAATTAAAAATGTCATAAAAATTGTTTCAAAAAAATGTCACAAAAAATTTGAAATTTTCGTGATGTTTAAATATCTGCAGCGTTTTATCAATAAAACATCACGAATTGTGTTATTTTCTTATAGTGTGTGGTATTGATTTTTTTCTTAATACTTTCAAACATGCCCCTTTTTTCCAAAAAAGAATAAGGCGTTATATTTACTATAACATAACTATCCTAAACATTACGAAAGTTCCAAGATAGTCAACGTTAGTTAGCCTTGTCTATCTAATTTTATATGGAAGTTACCATACAAAAAAAGAAATCTAGCTACTTTCTACATACAAATCCATACAACCTAATCAAAATATTGGCCCCATTATCAGGGAACTATTTTAGTTCTTAATTTCTTTTGTTATTTTATATTTGAATACTAATCTTTTGTCCTGTACAATTTGTTCTTCTCAGATAGGTAAATTATAACATAATCCAAAAATGGAGAAGACAGTGCATCTTTTAAAGAAAAAGACCAAACAAGAAAACTGTCATTCACCTCTAGATGTGAAAGTTGAGATAGATCTTACAATTAGTGAAGACGTTAATTTTCAAAAAGTTGAAGAAAAGATGGTCAATCCTAACATTAGAACGTTGAGGGAGTTACTGGCACCAAATTTGAATCAACAACCCTTATACATACGATTTACAAATATTAAGGTATATTTCAAATTGAAATCTACCTCAAACTCCACATTTTTTATGGTCTTATAAGTGAAGGTCCATATAAACACTTTAAAGGATTTCATCTTGTTTGCTCTAAAATGAAGCCATAAAGGGTGAAAGATGAAAAAATTAATCTTAGAGCCTTTTCATTCTCATTGAAAGATACAACAAAAGATTGGCTATATTATATTCCATTGGGCCCACTAACAACATGAAATCAGATGAAAAGGTTATTCTTGGAGAAATTTTTTTTCTGCATCACGAGCAATCAATATCAAAAAGGAGATATGTCGGATAAGTAATTTACTGGAGAGACATTGTATGAATATTGGGAGAGGTTTAAGGAGTTATGCAATAGTTGTTTACACCATTAAATTCCTAACCAACTTTGGGACAAGGATGGATGGAGCTATTAAGCAAGTGAACGAGGTAAGTAATATGAACCTTAAGAATAAAATATTAGGTTATAATTCTCTAATTAGTCAAGTAGTTATAGGTCACTGATAATGCATCATAAGACTAAAAAAATAATTAAACTTAAAATTATAGCTAGTGATAGCCTAGGTCGATCCTACAGAGAATTTGTGTAAAGCTTTTGTAATAAAAAGAATCAGTGTTTAGGATATTGGTGGGGTTTCAGTTGAAAGTGGTAAACAAAATAAAGTGAAATTAAACTAACAAAAAAATTAAAACAAGAAGTGAAAAATGATAAAATTGGTAAATAGGTTTCAGAATCTGGTTTTTGGTTCAATCTTGTCTTACACACAAATAAGCATACTTCAGTGTCTTATTGTTCTCATACCTCTCCTATCAACTATTAATCCTAGGTTAAAAACAAGCTCTGTTAACCCCCGTTTTCCCTTATGCTTTGTTCAATTGAAACAAGCCCTTTAACTGAACCTAACTGTCGAAAAACTTAGAATAAGCTATCTAGATTTAATAGATAGTCCCATTATGAACTAGGAAAATTTAGGCAACAACCATACAAGCTCGAATCATTTAACTTAGATTATGTTATCTCTAATGATTCAAAACCATTAGTTGCCACAAATGAATCTAAACATAACTATTAAGTATTGTATTTAAGATTTTAGCAATAGATTTACATAAAAACAATATAATAGAGCATTAAGATAATTCTTACACAATACCCAATTCAAGAAACTTAGGATAACATAAAAAAAATCCCTAAGAGAGAAAGAACACAATGCACAATGGAGAGATGCCCAAAAGTGTCTTCTCCTGTAATTTCACCTCAGAACAGGAATACGGAAGCCTAGTCCCCCAAGGGTCTCTAAAGAGTATGTGCTTTGCCCTTATTTTCTCCCAAAACCAATCCATGATATGCTTTTCCATTCAAATGTTGTTTTATATTAGGAATCTGGGTAGTCATATGGTTTATATACATAATTGTGCATCCAATCATGTATGTCATAAAATATGCCTAATTCGTTAACTTACATGACTGTTAAGTATATACACGACTATGTATCCTCCAGATCATCTTCAAAGCTTCACTTTCTTACATTTTCTTATCCCATCTTCACCCCAATTTGTCTTTTTCTTGTTCCGCAATGGCAACTGAGTTTGAACATTAAGAGAAAGGCTCAAAAAATGTGTTTTTAACTCAGATAGCTCTTTTGCTTCCAAATTGTACCTAAAATCAAATATAAACCAAATTGAGTTTCTTAAACATTTAATAACATTAATCACTACCTGTGATGGAATTAATGTGCAATCAATTATGCACATATCAATTTCCTCTAAACTTAGTTTTTCATAGTCCTCACGTAAAAGAACAAAATCAAAGGCACAAACTAAAACATTTATTCATTTTCCATATTTCCTAGTAATAGATAGTCATAAGAAAAGAGGAATAACTTTCAAAACCATGACAAGAAATCAATATTCAATGCCTATACGCATAATCAATCAACAATCATTCCCTGTAGAAACTAAACAATCTAGAGATAAACTTGGACAAAATTTATTTAAATATGATACATTCATAAGTAAACTCATACACCATTCATGGTCATGACATTCCATGATTTTACATATCATTCCATTTATCCACCTCTAGGATTTATATGCATAATGGTAGCACATCGTAGCACTACACAAAATAACTAAATTTAACACCAAAATGAGTGATAAGTCTAAGTCTATCCCACAGAGATTAAATCAATTTACCTTTATAAATTGTATTTATTTGTATAAAGGGGGTTTGTTTTGATGCAATTAAGATAATAAAGTAAAAATGAATGTATGAAAGCAAATGATAGAAAACAATAAAAAATGATGAATGTGATGAATGTGTTAAAATTCGATTCTTAGATCAATCTCAGCCTAAGTAAAAATAAACATACATCATTGCATTATTATTTTCACACCACTTTTAGAACTATTAATCGTGAATTAACAACAAGATTTATTAATCATGTTTTCCTTTACATTAAGTTTAATAAAAATGAGCTATTTAATTAAACCTAACTACTGAACAACCTAAAAAATACTCTAGATTTAGTTGGACAGCCACATTATAATTTGAAAAATAGATCGATATAAGCAATAATCACATAAGCTTAAATTCTTTAACCTATGTTATGTTATCTCTAATGATCCAATGTCATTATTTACGACAAATGAATCCAAATACAACCATTATGTATCATATTTAAGATTTTAGCAATGGATTGGCATAAAAACAATCCAATAGAGCATTTGGATGATTCTTACACAATTCCTAATTCACTGAGCATAAAATGAAGTAAACAATCCTTAAAGAGGGGAAGAACAATGATACATAAAGATGATATGCTTATATGTGTTCTATAACATCGATTTCACCTCGGAATCAGGTTGGGGAAGCTTAGCCCTCTATAGGTGTCTTGAAAGAGTAAGTTTCTAGGCATATATATGGTTTAGCACACAACCATGTATCAAATCGTATAAGTTAAAAAATGTGAACCTCATTAAGATTTCCACAAGGATAATTGAATTTATACATCAATATGTTGGCTTAAGCAGTACACTCTTAGCTCATTTTAGCTCTTATGCTTCCAAATTGTACCTAAAACCAAATATTATCTAAAACTAGTATCTTAAACATTTCACAACAATAATCACTAAGTGTTAAAAAATGAATGTATAAATAATTAACATACATCAAATTCCTCCACACTTAGCTTTTGACCATCCTCAGGAAAATAAAATAAAATCAAAATCACACACCAAACACTTTCATAATTTCCATATTTATGAAGAATAAACAGCCATAAGTAAAGAGAAATAACTTTCAAAATCATAGCAAGAACTAAACATTAAATTCCTCTACTCATAATCAATCATCAACCATCACCTTTAGAAACTGAGCAATCTAGTGGTAAACTTGGACAAAGTGATCCACAGGTACACTCAAATACCATTCATCATCAAGACATTCCACAACTTTGCATATCATTTCATTTCTTTACCGCTAAGATTCACATGCATAATCATAAAGCAAAGGATTTTTTAAGGTTGTAATGTAGGAAAAGGTTAATGTGAGATATATTTGAGTAATGTAGCATAAAAGCCATAAAATTTAGTGAAACAAAAGTAACATATATACAAAATCAAGAACAAAAACTAACATTCACTTAAAACTATGAATGTAAAAACCTATGTTTTACAGCTCAAGTTCAAGCTCTCACTACACAAATCATATGAATCATAACCAATTAGAAGTAATAATTCATGCAATTGATAAATAATAATACATTATAACCATAAGTGGTGATCCTTCAAAACAAAATCCACCTCATATGTTTTACACTCAAATCACCCATTTCATACAACTTTAGGAAACAAAACTAATCATACATAACTTTGCAAAGAAAATGCATTGCCTCTTTGATAATTTTATTTAAATATATTTTTACAAAAATTTAAAGAAACCACATCAACATCAGAACTCGTTGATAAGACAACAAATGACATCCTAGCAATTATAACCAATCCATATATATGCACGCCCCCATACTTATACTTCTATGCATCCATAATCATCAATAATTAGCAAATGCTCCACTAGCTTTAAGACTTGGTTGGGATATTTGGTTATATTTAAGGCAAGTCATATGGTTAACACAAAAAGAAAAGGCAGATAAAATTAAACGGAGTTTGACAAGGGAAAATTCATATTAACGAGTATGTCAAAGCAAAATTAGAATGCATATGTCATGAAAGTTGTATACAAGTAAAAGACAATGAGACTAATATGGATATGTCAATCACTAGTCGTTACTCTTCTAAAGATAATTTATATTGACCAATCATAAGAGTAAAAGTATATACTCAAGTTGCCATGAATTTTTCTAGTCAATTCACTCTCTAAATATGACTATATAGTCTTCAAAGTAATATAAAAAGAGAGAATGTTTGTTTATTTGTTTTTATTTTGATAACGCCTAAGAAACACATATAAACAAAAAAAAACTTTAAAACGTGCATAAAAACAAAGATCCCTATCCCCTTACTTATAACTTACATTGTCCTTAATGTAACATCAAATGTAAGAAATGGAGCATTTAATATAAGTAACAAATGCAAGAATGTAAATGAAAAAAATGGACTTCCCTTAGGTTGCCAAGCAGTGCCTTTGTTTCATGTCATCGACCCCAAATGTCGATCAAACTTTATGATGGGGGTTTTCTAACCCTATCACTTCCACATTTTCCACTTGGAATCCTTGATAAAAGGGCTTCAATTGATGACCATTGTCTGTAGGCTTTCAATTTCAACTACGCCATGTAGAAATAGATTAGTAACAACAAAAGATCCAATCCCACAGGAATGTAATTTACATAAGAAAAGCTTAAGTTATGAATGATAGAACATAACTTTTTGTCTAATGGTGGCATTCTTCCTAGCAATCATCTTATCATGAAATAGGTTTGTCTTTTCCTTGTAAATTTCTGCATTCTTGTAAGAGTCAAGCCTAAGCTCTTCCAATTCTTGCAGTTGCAATTTTTTTTTCACCCATTTCGTCCATCTTCATAATTACTTTATTGCCTAAAAAGCTTTATGTTCAATTTCCACTTGAAGATGAAAAGGCTTTCCGTAAATCAATCTATATGGAGACATGCAAATCGGGGTCTTATATATAGTTTTATATACCAAAAGAGCATCATCAAGTCGTTGGCTCCAATCTTTATGATTTGAGCTCACTATTTTCTTAAGGATTAACTTGATTTCTCACCTGTTTTTCTATATATGGTAAGTCGTAGACACTTTATGAGTGACATGTTATTTTTTCAAAAGATTTCTTACAAATCGATTACAAAAATGACACATGTGGTTAATTAATGCTCGAGGTGCTCCAAACCTATCAAAAATGTTAGACTTGACAAATTATGCAATAACTTTAGAATCATCAGTCCTAGTAGCTTTAGATTCCACCCATTTAGAAACATAATTTATAGCTAGTAAAATGTAAACAAAACCAAAGAAGAAGGAAATAAACTCATAAAATTAATGCCCTTTACATCAAAATTTTCATATGCAAGGATTAGAGATAAAGGCATTAGATATTTAAGGGATAAATTACCTTATTTTTGGCATTGTTTACATGCCTTGTAAAACATATAGGAATCTCAAAATATATTTGGCCAAACCATATTCAAGTATTTTCCTAGCAGTTCTTTTAAGCACAAAATGACCACCATAAGCATATGAATGGACAAAATTTTTAATAGATTCGCATAGGCACAAATCTTCTAATCACTTGATCAGACTAACACTTCCATAATTGAGGATCATCCTAAATATAATATTTCGAATCAATGTTTATTCTATTCCATTTAGCTTTACTTAAATCATTGGGTATCTCTTGATTTACTAGATAGTTTACAATATCAGCGTACTATGGAACCTAATCTTGAAGAGAGAGTAATTGCTCATCCAGAAATAGCTATTACAATGGTATTGAATCCTCTTCCTTCGCAACTTGACTCAAGTGTTTTGCAACTAATTTCTCTACACCTTTCTTATCTTTAATCTCTAAATCGAACTCTTGGAGTAGGAGAATCCATCTAATAAGACTTAGCTTCGCTTCCCTTTTTGATAAAAGATACCTTAATGTTGTATGGTCAGAATATATATAATTTAAAACCAAAAAAATAAGGTTTAAATTTATCTATAGCAAACATAATAAACATAATAGTTAAAAGCTCCTTTTCCATAATGGAGTAGTTGCATTGTGCTGCACTGAGCATTCTTGAAGGGAAGTATATAGCATGAGTCATCTTGCCACATTTTTTACGAAGGACAGTATTCACAATAAAATTACCAGCATCAAATATAATCTTAAAAGGTTGACTCTAATTAGGTGGTTGAATAATTAGTATTGAAGTCAGAAGTTCCTTCAACTTGTTGAAAGCTTCTGTGCATCCCTAATTAAATTCAAATGACACATCCCTTTTTAACAAATGATAGAGAGTTTTTGAAATTTTACTGAAGTTTTTAATAAATCTACGATAGAAACCTACATGGCCAAAGAAAGAACCTCCCTCACATTTGTAGGTGTAGGGTAAGGTCCACACAATTTCTATCTCAACTTTATTAACCTCAATCCCTTTAGATGAAATTACATGTCCCAAAATTATTTCTTGTTCAACCATAAAATGACATTTTTTAGAATTTAGAAAAAAAATGAATTTCGATGCATCGTTCAAGTATGTAAATCAAAGTATCTCAATATGCATCAAATGAACCCCTATAGATAGTAAAATCACCCATAAAAACCTTAATAACGTGCTCAACACAGTCAGAGAAAATACTCACCATGCATCTTTGAAAGGTGGTTGGGGCATTGCAAAGTCTAAATGTTATTCTTCTATAGGCAAATGGGCATGGGAAGATTTTTTTCTCTTAATCTTCTGGAGCTATCGCAATTTGGTTATAACCTTAATATCCATCAAGAAAACAATAGTGAGATCATCTCATGATTCGTTCAAGCATTTGATCAACGAATGGGAGTGGTAAGTGATCCTTGTGTGTAGCAGCATTTAACTTCCTGTAGTCAATGCATACTCACCATCCATTTTAAATTCTTATAGGGACAAACTCGTTATTCTCATTTTTCACCACAATAACCCAGTTTTCTTCGTTACCACTTAGATTGGATTTACCCATTTATTATTTGAAATTGGATAGTTTATACCAACATCAAGCAACTTCAAGATCTCTGTCTTCACCACTTCCATCATTGAAGGATTCAATCTCCTTTGTGATTCTCTTGATGGTTTGGATCCTTCTTCTAAAATAATTCAGTACATTAAGGGTTAATACCCTTAATGTCAGCTATGGTCCACCCTATAGTTGTGATGTGATCCTTCAACACTCGAATTAACTTTTCCTCTTAAAGCTTGGTTAGATTCTTCACTATGATTACCAAAGGTGCTTTTTATTCCCCCAAAAATACATACCTTAAGTATTCCAATAATTGCTTCAATTTAATTATAGGTTCTAATCAATAATATGTACAATTTCACATAATTTTTTTAAAATCATAAAATGGTTTCCAATTTTTATAAATTTTCAAAACAATCCCTTAATATATTGTGCTATATAATTTTTTAACTTTACTTTAATCATATCTCACAAAATCATAATAATATAAAAGTGAAATAAGAATAATCTTTTATTCCCATTAAGATTAATTTTCACATATTTCTCATATAAACAATAGACATAACTAACATGAGAAAAAGATTATGTAATTTTGATATAAATATAAAACTAAGAATAACGTAAAGTATGTAAAGTGTCACAATTTATTACACTAAAATATCATATAATAAGAGTAATATAGTTCTATAAATCGATAATCATCACAATAAGAGTCAATGTTGATGAATACAACAAAGTGAAAGTGAAACATGACATAAATATACTTACATTTAGAAGTTTTATATTGATATAGTATATTTGGAATTTAACATATACATGCAATACAAGCAAAATTTAAAGAAAAGAGTAAAAAATGAAAAACCTAAAACTTGATTCCATAGCATATCCACTCAAATCATATTGGCCCTAATTTCTATTTAGTATGATGTTATTAAGGATAATCTCATTATGAACACCATTCAATTTCAATGTACCAAATGGCATGTTAATACTTTTTGTCCAAGGTTATCTTCCTAGTCACTCTTATTTATAAAACTTGGTTTTTTAGAAACTCAATTTGCTAAAAGATCGATATGGTCAAGGTAAATTGGATCTATATAACTACTTATTCTATTAAGGCTCCTAGTAAATGGTTAAAATTAAATTACTAAGAAAATATAAGATATTATATTTATCTTAATAATGATAATAATATACCTTTCTCAATCTTCAAGTCAACAAATATCAAATCATTTAATCACTTGTGTTCTATTTTATTTCTTTTTTATAATGAATGAATTCAAATGTTCTTCAATTCCTATCACACTAGTTGCACTTACACTGTAACATCCCGTTACCGATGCGAGGGCATGTCGGTAATTTGGATGGATTGAGCAGTGAGTGCATTTATAATTGAATTGCACGCATAGTGATTAGTGATATGAGATTTAATTGCACATGCATATATATACATAATGGCCTGTAA
>JANIHY010140281.1:0-10934 GCA_027479065.1 Erythroxylum brevipes
AAATAAAAATAAAAACAAACAGGTCATTATTCATTCTATTATTGATCTTATGAACATTATACTTCTCAAACTTTATTAATTAGATGAATATGATTGCCGTTTTAATTTGAAGAAACTCAGGACTGTTATTTAGCAGTTATGTCTATGAAAGCAATTAGTTACTCAAGAAACTTAACACTAGTGCTCGTAACAACATTTTTTAATTTTAAAGTGCTTCCACCTGATTTTCAACACAATTTTCATAAAACAGGTGGGATCAATTTTATAATAAGTACACTTTAAGATTCTTGGTTCGATTTCACAGCCGTACGTCTTATCACTGCATCTCCATCACTTAATAATTAGCACAATTCATACGCTATTAAAACCTTATTCAGTACATGAAAATCTAAAAATATGTAATTTATTATAATTTATAACTGGAATTTAATTAAAATTTCTTGGATTGTCACATCTTCATCGACTATTGCATAACTTGGAAAGTCGTCCACTCGTCCTTGTACAAGCTAGATTTTCATTTCCATGACCATGAGCTTGGAAAGACGACTTTTTTTGTTTTTTTTTTCGATTTCAACCAACGCGGATTGATTTCACAGTAATTCAATATGGGTTGTTGGAAACTTAGAAGACTGTTACAGCCTCAATATTTCAATCAGAAGAAATCGTACATTAAAATGTATAACGTCGTTTTCTAGAGGATCTGAGACATTGCAATGTATAAAGATCCCAAGCTTTGATCGTATTGCACAGGCTTCCGACACCTCTCCAGCTTCCTCTGCGGCTGGCAGTCTCAGGCGCCACTCGCCATGTGACCCACGATCTTCAGAACTTGTCTCTGCACTCCCCATATGGCGTATAAAGATCCCAAGCTTGATCGTAGCACAGAAGTGACAAATGTAACAAGAACAACCTTAAATGGCAGTGCATGAATCACAAACACCGGGAATTTGTGGGAACTACAGATAAGCAAGCAGACGTATCCAGCCTCATTAATGATACGATTCCAAAGTCAATAACAAGTGGAGGAGTTCTAAAAGTAAAACATTTCACTATCGGCTCACGGTTGTAACGTTAAAACTAAAATAAGAAACCAACACATATCTGAATGTACCCATGCAGTTCACACTGAAAATAAGAAGAATATGAATGGGATGTAAAGTCTTCAACGATAACGTAATAATATACATTTCCAACAAGAGCATTAATCCCTTGGAAATCAACATCTTTGATAGTCGATTGTTTCTTGGTTTACGCCGACATTTGATCTTCCTCCAATCATATTCTTTGAAGCTGCACGTACTGGATTGAATTAATTGCAAATTGCAAATTGGCAAAGCTTCAATTATATATATCCGTCCTCCAGGTCCTTTGTCACCTTAATTAAAGCACACTTGCCGCTGATTTCACCACTTTACCTTAATTTCCTCGGTCATTAACTAGTTCTAACAAGTTGAGGCCTTGTAGATGGCTCTCTCCGTCAATGAATCTAACGATGATTTGGTATTAATAATTTGTATTTCCTTTTTATAACTGAAAATTTTGTATTCGTTACTTTAATGCATGCTCATACCCACTTCATATGATATTCAATTAGTATTAGATCGTTATAAAATTTTTTATTCAAAAATTAAGTGATGTTCAACTAATATTTTTCACTTCCTACTCATAGACCAAGTTTGTGATACTTACCGTTTTAAAAATAATTTTTTTAAATATTAATTAAACTTGGACTTCTAAAAGTATGATTTTCTTCTCGATAGTTCTCAAAAAGTTTAAATAAACTCTCACGATTATCTTAATTTTTTAAAACCATTTTTACACAATATTTAGAGTGTAATAAATACTAATTGAGTCTGTTCATCAAGAATTAGTATTTATTTAAATATTTTCACAATATTTTTATGAAAAATTTGGAATCGTTATAGTAGGCTTTGATCCACTTTACTTTAAATTGATACCTTTTATGAGTCTTAATTTCAAGATTTATATAACAAAAAAGATAAAAACTACTAACAATCTGCAATAAATAAAACTTTTTTGAGTATTTTGAAAGTCCTGTGGTTCAGCCGGATTCTGGTCGAACGGTGCGTTGCCGTTTAGATCCATGATTCCGAGTAGTTTTGGCTAGAGATTACCTGCAAAATAGATAAAGGCGTGCCGGGGTTGGTCCCCGGCCAGCCACTCCGACGCTCAAGTTAGTATTTTTGTAAAGGGTGTAGTCGCTTAAAGCAAGAAGAACTAGGGTTTGTGTCGCGTACCTCTTATCATGGTATAATAGTACCTTATATACGACGTGGATGTTAGGTTTAGGTCGTTATGTAGGTCTTTGTGTTAGCATGGGAGACTAACTCCTGTGAATGGGCCATGGATGCATAGATTGAATGTCTTGGGCCTGGGCCTGGGCCTAGCACAGCCGACCCGACCAAAAAGCATATGGGTTTCTTTTTCCATAGAACTAATATCTTATGCAGTAGAGTAACCGAACTAAGAGCTTATATCAGCTATAACAGAAAGATGAATAAGAAAAATAGTGTCTTGTTGTATAAGTTCATTATATTTTCACAAGGTCTAGGTTGTTAAAGATTATTATAATATTTAAGAATAAATATTTAATGAATGATAACAATTTCTATTTTAGATATTTATACCACGCTATACTTACAGTTCCGCATGCACGAATGTGACTAGTTAAATAAGTCCAAGTCACTGACTCTATTAAAGGAAAAGAAACAATTGCACACATTATCAATATCTAATGGTTGCAAGTTAATTGGATTGTTAGCTTCAAATGTTTGCAAAAGGTGACGTGTAAGACAATCATTTACGATGTAGTGATGGTGAGACAAGCACTAATAAACTCCCATAGGTGTAGTGTGGGCCTAAAAAGCCTAGTCTTTTTCTCAAGCTTCTGCGAGTGAACATTGGATTCCTTGTGGAAGTGGAAGATGGTTCTAAAGAAAGGAAGTCATCATTTTAGAGGGAATGGAAGAGCAAAACTAGCTTTAACCAACTTTATCATAGGGATTGGAGACACCAATTGTGTGTTTGGTATGTTGTTGTTTACTTAGGTTCAATGAAAGTAAACCAAACTAAATTTATTAGTTTCTGTAAATGAGAAGGACTTATTCCCAGAAAGGTTCCTTCATCGTTAGATCTTTTGGCTTCTTTTAATTGAGAATAGGGTTGCTTACGTGAGGTAAAAGTAGCTCTTACACTATAGAATTTAGTTTCAACAAGAAAAGCAGTCTGAGTGCTTCCTTTATGTTTCACAATCTACTCAACAAGGTTTTGCACTGTATCGATGCATACATTGTCGTTTCCTCAGCTGGGGCTCAGATTAATAGATCAGCTACTGTAGCCTCCTCAAGCTGCTGGCTAACTTGTCTCATCAGTTCTTTCCTTTGTCTCTATCCGCATTCTAACAAAACTGAGGCTTTTAACAACTTAAGCAGGAGACTGCAACACTACCTTCCTCCCTAGTTAGCACCGACAATATGGTTTCTGCCAGTGATTTACTCTTGAGGTTGTCACCACTCTGTACCATACCATTGCTAAAGCCTAGCAATCTTCGCAGGGCATACGCATGCAATGCTTCTTCAATTACATTACCCGAGACTCTTTCTTTGCTTTAATTGTTTTAATCACCCTCTTATATAAATCTACCAGCAACTCACAGAGTTCTTCCTGCCACCACTCTTTAGGAACCATGCGAGACTTTCTCGTGCCATTCCAAAGAGGATCCTTTCTATTAGAGTGAAACTGAAATGAGCTTTTATTTATTAACAAGGATCTTTTTTCCTTCCTATTCATTTGCAGTGTAGTTATTCTAGTAAGAAAAGAAAATTAAAAGAAAAAAATTAATGTAGAATGATTTCAATGCAATGCTATGAATATCATACCGGTTATTATACTAGAACCAAATCTGGTATCAGTCAATATCAGTACTGTTTCGGCAATTTTTTAAAATTTTAAAATAGTCCCTTAATTGTTTTAAAATTATAAAATAATCATTTAATATATTGTATTGTATAATTCATAATTTTACATCAATTATGTCTCAAAAAATTATAACAATATAAATTTTAAAAAACTTATTCTACTAATAATACTTTTCACATAGTTGATATATAAATAATAACCACAATTAATATGAAAAAAGATCATTTAATAATCAGACAAATATAAAATTAAGGACAATACTAAATACTTAACATGTTACGCTTTCACCATATAATAAATAATATTATATCAAAATATCAAATAAAATGAATAATAAATATCCATGACTAGGGCCATTCTTAATGTTTTACAAGCCCTAGGCAAAGTTTAAAAAAAAGGTCTTTATAAGAGTCAAAAGTGGGCCCTATTTGCCTCATTTTGTTCTTTATAAGGGTCAAGAATGAGCCTTATTTTGTCTTAGTTTAGTTTTTATAAGGGTCAAAAGTGGGTCTATTTTACCTCATTTTGTTCTTTATAAGGATCAAAAATGGGCCCTATTTTGTTCTTCATAAGAATAGGCCCTATATAGGTGCCCTGTCTGTCCTTTCCCAAGGTCGGGCTGTCCATTACTCTTTAAGTGTTATAATTTACAACAATATTTCTTGTTAAGGAGACAACCAATTAGAAGTGAAACATGAAACAAAAACATTTACAGTTATATTTATATTGCATACATAGAATTTAGTATATACAGCAACTATAGGTGAAATTAAAAGAAAATGAAAACATGAAACTTCATTTAATCGAATATCCACTCAAATTGTATTGACCTTAATTCTTATTTGGTATAAAATTCTCATCATTGAGAGGAGTCCCATCATTACCATCATTAAAATTCATTGCACTAAATGACATTTCAATACTTTCTCATCCAATAGTATTTTCCAAGTCACTTTCATCTATCAAACTTGGTTCCTCATAAACCCAATTTGCCAAAAGATCACTATGGTCAAGGCAAATTATATCTATATAACTACTTGTTTTATTAAGAGTCCTAGTAAACAAATAAAATGATAATAACATATCTTTCTCAAAGCTTTAAATTGTATTGAACAAAGGCCAAGTCATTCAATCTTTTATGTTCCAATTTATTCCTTTTCGTAGAATGGATGAATTCAAAGCAATTGCAAGATAATAAAAAAAGTGATTATCTCTTTGACGAATAACAATAGGCATCCCAAAATCACCAAAAGCATTATTATCATCTCCATTTGTAAGCTTAAGAGATCTTGCATTATCTCATGAGCAACAATAGTTGTAATAGTTAATAACATTACCTTATTAACTTTAATTTTTTTTATATAAAACTTGATCTGAAATAGACACTAGGATTTAAAAATGCCCTAGCTACAAAAAATGAAGAGTAAAGTTTTCTTTCTCAACTCCCATTTATAATTGTAAGGTAGGGTGTGTATAAAGAATACCTACTTTTCAAATTGGCATTGATTGCTTTCTTCGCCCTCTCTATGGAATCATAAAGATAAACTATTATTGCTTTCTCATCACTATCAGTTAGACAAAGTACCATCACCAGAGGCTCATAAACTCGAATGTTAAATTGAAATTGGGACCAAAATTTATGATCTTTAAGTATAATTCTAGAAATCTCCAATATATTATTAGATCAAACATGTTGAGATATAACACATTTATCACTTATAAACATTTGCCTTAACTCCTTCTTCATCAGAATAGAACACTAAAGTTATAAAAAATTATTTGAAAATTTTGTCATGGTAGGACAACATACCTTTATACCAATTATGGAATCCTTTCTCGTTAAATTTAAGACCCATACACGATTATAAATGAACTTGGTCATCTTCTTTGCTTTTTGTTTAGTCCCATCAATAATAAGAAAACATCTAGCATCTCCTATATTTTCCAACATCGAGTCAATAAAATGTGCAATATACAGAGTCCAATAAAAATAATTATACCTGCTTTGTAATCTTTTTTTAGTTACTTTATAATTAAAATCATTGTCAACAATTGATAGTTGTTCATTAGTGTGAGTTTTTCTAAGTATTTGGCATGTATTTCTTGCATAATAGGTTAGTATTGTTGTGTTTTAGGACTTATTTTATGTGTTTTTGTTTAGTTTGATCTTTATGGTTGTTTTTTTGTGTGTAATGTTGGTTTAGGATAAGAATTGATCATTTTGGTGTAAGAATGGAGGGTGGACACCTTTTTATGAGTTAAGGACCAAGAGAAGAGAAGCAGAGCTGCTGAAGAATAAGAACCCACGATCGTGGGAAAGGGCATGTTTCCCATAATCGTGGGAAATCTATGGAGAAGGTTTTTGTCACATTAACCGAAACACAAGGATAATTTCCACGATCATGGGATGCTTAGCCCGAGGACTCACTCGAGTTTCACTTATTTTTTTTTATGGTATATAATGTCACAAATCCCTAGGGCTAAAGGTGGTGGAAGAAACTAGCCTCTAGGAGCTAAAAGACATATTAAGAGCCTAGAGATAGGTGGAGAATAAAGGTTTTCATTCCCAATTAAGCAAAGAGCATCCCATCATCCATATTTTTCAAATTCAGGCAAAGAAGAGGAGAAGCTTGTCCCGTCCAGTTCTTATTTAAATTTTTTCTCTTCTAGCATGTTTATCATGGATTGTTTGGTTATTGGGGATGTTAATGACATTATGATTGCCTAAAATATTTCTTTTAGGGTTTGTTGTTTGAACTATTTGTGAACCTTCAGTTGTTGATTCAATAATACAAATGTTTGTGTTATTTATTAAGCTCAAACCTTGCAACAAATTGAGAGAGTAAGCTTGGTAATCTGTGTTAAATGTACAATGAAAGTTGACATTTAATAGACCTATAAATAACAAGTTATCAATTTATGAGGAAGAGATTTCAATAGATTGATACACTGCCCATAGGATAGCTTCATATCTAGTTAAATGTTTAGGAAAAGCTTTGCACATCGAGAGATCCCAAAGTTAATCCTAATTTTTTTAACTAGTGACATTCAGTTGCACCTTGAGAGAGGGTAGTTAAAATTTTAGGAAATCTTGGGCAAAGCATAAATTGAATCAATTAACTAGAGAGGAGCAAATAGGGATAATGACAAGTCCTTGTTCTTAATCTTGATTTTCTCCAAGTTTTAGTTTACAATTTTAGTGTAGGTTGCGTTATTTCCTTTTATCTTTAGTTTGTCTTTATTTTACTTATCTATTTAAATTTGACTGATTGGTTTCTTAAGCAAAGAACAACCTGAATCAAGTAGTGCCTAAGTACAATCCTTCTGGGATCAATATCCACTATTTACTACAAGTTATGTTTGAGCATAAACTAGTAGTTTGGTTTGCATTCAACAAGTTTTTGGTGTCGTTGCTAGAGATTGCTTGTTTAGCATCTTGTTTAGTTTAGGTTACTTTGATTGAAAAGTTTTTGATACTTTTCCTTGTGTATTTGCAGGTGCATAAACACAAGGAACATGTAAGGATCTATTAAATTTAGTGACAAAGAGTTATCAGATATCACAAGGAATGAATGAGAGTTGAGAAGAGTGAAGCGCCAAGGCATTGCTCAAAGAAATATGGTGGAGGAAGGAGAATAAGGAGGGGTCGAAAGGATATCGATGGACTTTATAAGGCTAAGATTCAATGTTTAAGGAGTTACGAGGTCAACGATTCAAGCTAACAATTTTGAGATCAAGCCGACACTCCTCAACATTCTTCAGAGTAGTGTGCAATTTTATGGGTTGTCTAATGAAGATCCCAATGCCTATCTCGCTAACTTTTTGGAGATATGTGACACCATCTGATTTAATGGGATGTCTGACGATGCCGTGAGGTTGCAAATATTTTCTTTCACTTTGAGAGATCAGGTAAAAGCGTGGTACAACTTACTCAGTTCAGGGAATATTACTACTTGGGAATAGCTAGCCCATGCATTCCTTGCTAAGTACTTCCCATTGACCAAACCAACATGAATCATAAAGGAAATCACAAATGGTAGTATAATTGAATGACAAGTGGTAGCGTTGATTAAGGGATAAGTAGCCTGATTGAATTGTGACAATTGGCAGCCTAAAATGGAGAACAAATGGGAGTTATGCATTGATGACATATGCCAATGCATAATTGAGACACATAGTAACTTAGGTGTTAAGCTCTTGCAAGGAAGTTTCTTCAACCCTCTTTTTACTTTTGTCCATCGAAATCATCCCCTCTTCTTGCTCTAAATTTTACTTCAATTTTGATGTATTATCACACTAAACTTCTTGCCATATACTGCATCAAGAAGCTACCTCAAGCTATTTTCTATGCTACTGTCTTTTAGGTGTTAAGATCATCCTACATCTACCTAGATTTTGGAAGTGTATTGGTTATATGAAGGGTTAGTTTGGTTGGTTCTTTGAAAAAGGAACTTGAAGTTAATTAGGTAAGGGAATTCTAGCTTGATAGTATGTTGTAACATGAATTCTATGTTACTTGAATTGGAATGGAATATTTTTAGAATTGATGATATAATAAGGTCCAAAACATGATGCTTGTTTGATGGATTTTGTTGCATGAAAGACAATGGCTTATGAGTTACCAAATGAGTACTTTTGAGTTGAAAATATGAAATTGATGAGGAGTTGAGATATAATTAAGGTATACTTGAAGCAAGATTTAGGGATTGTCATGTTAGTGTTTTAAAATTTGGAAGAAGATGTTTGGATCTAGAATTCCCAGGAAAATGGGTAGTCCATGATCGTGGCACTCATCCTAAGATCGTAGGCAAATGCATTAGCTTCTATCACGATTGTGGAAATGTACCCCATGATTGTGGGTAAGGGCTTAACATGGTAATCTTTGTTTTATGTAATTGTTGAACCATAGTAAGATAACATACCTTACATTGGTATAATTGAAGTTGATTAGGGTTTGTAATGAACCTAGTTTGAGACTAGATTAATTGGTTAGAGGTTGAATAGGGTTTGGATTTTCAATTGAGGTAATAACTTATGGAAGTTGTTATTTTAATTACAAGTATCTAATTTGGAACTTATAAGTAATTAAAGAAATGAAGTATACTTATGAACACAAATATGATTTAAATGATATAAGTGAAGTGTTAGTTATGAATGTTCGTGAATTGGGAACTTAAGAGAGTACATGTAAAATGTAATTAATTAATGTCTCATTGGTATATTGATGCAAATGCTTAAATTCACAAGGCATAATGAGCTTGTTCAAGTGTGAATAAATATATTTAGTTTGAACGTAAGAAGATAAATTCATACCTATACATCATTTCATTGTCAAGTGATTATGAAATGTAAAATGTTTCGTTTTAAAACTGTCAAGTCCTAGTTGCGGATAAATAGGCATGCTTAAAAGAGTCTATAACTGCTCTTATAATTTGACATTAAGGTGTCCCCTGATTATTGACACTATGGAGTCCCCTGATTATGAACACTACAATGTCTCCTGATTATTGACACTACGGTGTCCCCTAATTTTGAGACATAAGTCTCTTGTGTTCTGTGATATCAATCATGGTATCTTCTGTTCTGGTCTCGATACCCACTTCTATAAAAAAGATTAGCAGGCTAATCTATTTTTGTTCTGATATATGATCCACTCTTATGCAAGCTAAATTCTATTCTAGCACAAATAAGTCTAATTTGTTACAAGTTATGTTTTAATGTAACACAATGACATCCTGTTCTGAGATTTTGAATTCTGTTCTGAAACAAGATTCTAATTTGATACAAGACATGTCCTGATTTGATATAAGTTATATTCTGATTTGAAAGTATTATACCCTATGTACATTTTGTTTTGATATTTAAATGTTTTGTTCTGTGGATACCCGAAGGTATCAAATTGTGGAGACATTGTAGTCTTGGAACGAAGACACCATTGGTGTCAAACTATAGTAGTTTCAATGTATCCCTATAGACATTTCTATCTATCTACCACTAAGACAATGAAGCAGGCACTGTAACATTTCCTTTATCCATTTTCCAATTTCACAATTAATATATTGACAAGTCATATGATATACATTTCAAGTCAAAATCTGTACATATTTTCATACATGCAAGTCATAACTTACCATCATTAGAAAGGTGTCAAAATCACATTTGTATTATCATACTATACAAATATGAGCGATAAATATGCCTACAAATCATTTATATACATGTAAGTTTTCTTTGGAATGCATTATGCTCAACCTTAAATTCCAATGTTCAATCACCTAAGTCATATGTGATAAGTCCTATTTTATTTATTTCTAGGTGATTGAAAAGTTTCATACACATTGAACAAGTTTCAGATAAGATTCGATAAAAATCGAAAATGAAAACAAACTTAAAATAATGCAATTTGGGCTAAGCCCATAGCGGTCCAAAAATAGGCAAACAATTAGTCCAGAAGTAAATCATATGACAGACTCCAGTTGTTCCTTAATATGCATATAGAAAATGTTCGAATTAAGTTTTGAGATCTTGTATACATTTTTCCCCTAAGTCTCTAATTTCCATATCACTAACAATAAGACCATTTGAACTTCCTAATAATGACATATAGACAAAATATCACCAGTTGCTCCAAAACAGGGGAAACATTAGGTCACCATTTTTTATCCCAATCTCCAATATTATAAAGCCAAAATTAAGTCAAAGTCTCTTCTAGATATTTTTATGTCTATGTCTTAGGTTTCATAAGAAACTAAAATCACCTAACTTAGAGGTTTGTAGGTTGAGTTATGACTCAAGCTGTAGCATCCCACTCCCGCAAGACCCGAACCCGATATCAAGGGTGATATCCGAGCCCGTGCCTCACGAGGGTGGTATGCTAGAGCGGTCAAAACAGTTCAAAACTCGGTAATACTTTTTTTTAAGAAATCGAGTGCGCAGATATCAGTAAATAATTTGGGCCCGTTCTAATACGAAATCATTTTCAATTAAAATACTAT
>JANIHY010140393.1:0-10919 GCA_027479065.1 Erythroxylum brevipes
AACTTTTTTAATAACCTTACTATTATTAAGTGTATATATAAATAAATAAATATATATATACATATATCATTATAATTTATTAATTAAATTTATTTCCAAAAGTTCCATTAATTGCCGTGCTTAAAGAAGTGCACATTACTGACAATTTGGCAAGCATATTTGTACATAGAAAGTCAATAGGTAGATGCGGTAAGTATAAGAACTCGGATAGAAGACATCAGGGTTATTTTAGTAGAAAAGCATGAATGAAAAGAAAGCATTAAATGCTTTATTTAAAACAAATATTTGTGTATTCGTTTAAAGGATTGGAAAAGCTTTTCAGAAGTATTAAATGGTTTGTGAAAAGATTTGACATTCTGTTACCATTAAATGCTTGATGAAAAGAAAGACTTGACATTTTTAAGCTGGAAATGGAGGGATAGGGATTGAGATTTAAGTAAGTAAGTAGATTTATACTTTTTTCATGAGGTGTATTAAGAGAGTCTCAATTATGAGAAGGCACTTTTAAGTTATCTATATCTACATTAATTCTCGCTTAATTTGGATAAATCCTTTGCGGGAAATAAAACTTTGACCTTCTATATTAATTCTCGCTTAATTTGGATAAATATTTTGCGGGAAATAAAACTTTGACCTCAAATTTTAAACAACTACATATATAAAAAAAGTTCAAACCCATAACCTTATTTAGATTAGAAGATCCCCTTATCAACTTACCTGCTCCTTAGTATTAATTCTAATGTAGACCAGTAATTATTAGAGTAGTTCGGAGTTTGATGTCTTTTTTGGTATCAACGGTTCTGATAAAATTATAATAGGCCAAAATAGAAAGAAGGAAATGCCATTTCTGGGCGGAGATTCTCTGTCCCTTTTTCCTTGGCCCTACTCTAACCTCCTCTTATCTGAGTCATTCATCTATACGAGACTCACATGAATGGATGACTCAAATAACAAGGGCTAAAATAGGGCTAGAAGAAGGGATACAGAAAATTTGAGGTTGCCATTGCTCCGGTAATGGGATTAGTAGAAATATATAAATGCCTCTCAAACAAAGGATTGGAAGTAGAAACGACAAGACGACATGTTTATGAGGCTCTGACATAACAGCCCCCTTGTGGGCCCTTTGATAGATTCCTGTTTTTCTTTTATTTCCATTAATTTGGAGCAGACAAAAGCGGTGATGAAATTTGAGAAAGCAACATCAAAATGAAGAAATGAACGCAAGGGTGGCTCCTGCCCGTTGTCGGCTTAGAAGATATTTTAATAATCGGAAAAGTAGCGGTGATCCATAGAGCTTTTCATCAAAACTTTGGCCAATCAATTAAGGTAGGATGTGATGTGTAGGGATTAGGGAATGAGTGAGGCGAAGATCCCATCCAGATGCAATGTGATCCTCCTGCAGGTCATTGATTCTCTTCAACATGTATTTATCATTTCAGTAATTGCGAGACCAACTTGTACAAGTTGAATCTTCATAATTGTGTGGAGTGAGAATGGAGTATGTGGTCAGGCACCCATGTCAGCTTAGTGACCCACTGGCCATTAAGTGGGGAGTCTCGAGATGAGAAAAAACAGCTGTAACTAGTTTGGTTGCAGTTCGTGTCTAGGTGAGTGACCACACTCCCAGAAATAATACGTACACTACAATTATAATTACAATCCATCCAATGTCTTCCATCTGCCATACACATGCACCTCTGTCGTCAGCTCTCAACTTCCTCATCTCCCACACCTCTTTTAAGCAAAATTCTTCGATGAAATTCGTTGATGTATGGGATTGGGGGGTTGGGGTCGTGCTTATTCATTCATGCAAACTGCAAAATCTACGTTTGCACTGATGTCACCAACCTTAACGGTAAGCGAACAAAACTATAAAGCAAATTGGCCTCGAGATCGTCATTGGTCGGTCGCGAATTAATAACCATTTTTCGACTTCTTGGTCTGAAAGCGCAAAATTCCTCTAATCTATTTTCCTTCAGAGGGTATTTAAAATGGTAAAAATTGAATTCAATTCAAGTATTTAAAAATAAAAAAAAGTTACATGAATTAAACCCAATCATTCTTCATAAATTGAATTCACTTGAAAAATATCGGAATTGAATTATTTACTGGGACTTCAATTCTTCTTTTGAATATTGAAAATATCCTTCTAATAATACTCATCTAATCCTATCATATATCTCTTCACCTCAAGCAGCTACTCTCATCTCAAACATCTCCTCCTACCAAGAAGCAGAACAACAATTAATAGTGCCTTGATAGTGCTCGTCGCAAAAGAACTACTGCTCGTTCATGTCTTTTTAAGCTTCCAAATTATAATAGTTTTCTATTGTCTTCATAGCTCGGTCTAGCCTAATATCATTTGCAATCAGTTTTTTCTTTTCATTTTAATAATGAATTTTTTTAATGATATTACTTATAATGAAATTATGTTTATAACTTGCTTTATGTAAGTATGAATATTTATTATTTAATAAAATTATTTTTTGGTCAAGGGTAAAAATGTCATATGAAATAATTAAATTCATTTTGATTGTGTTCCAAACAGTGTAATTGAATTCAATTATAATATTACTGGGTTTGTTCCAAACAGCGTAAATTGAATTCAATTCAATCTCATTAATATAATTGAATCTAATTCGAAAATTTTCAAATGGCTCGTTAATTATACATGTCAATATCTTAATTATTTAATTTTAGATATTATTTGATAATTGGACTTTGGTTCTGCCAGATTCTGGCGGAACTGAACGTTGCTGTTTGGATCCATGGAGTTGGCTGCTTTCTGTAGCTTCGTCGTGATGATTCCTGCAAGACAAAGAAGGCACATCGGGGGTTGTGTCCCGATTAGCCCCTCCGACGCTCAAGTCAGTATTTTGGTGAAGGTGAGATCGTTGTAAAACTGAGAGAGCTAGGTTTATGATCACGTACCTCTGTTATGGTAGAATTATACCTTATATATGGAGCAATAGCTAGGTTTAAGTCTTTACGTATGCATGGGATACTCTCACCTGCGAATGGGCCAAGGAGATCGTGGGTTGGACCTGGGCTTGGCATAGGTATAAGACTGATATTCGAAGAACGAACCGATCGGCCCACGGGTCGTTATGACTGGGTGCAGGCCTAGCACGACCGACCCGACCATAAGCCCCCCTACTCCTCGCGTCTGAGCAAGGAGAAGGGTCGATGGAGTATGCGTGAGTCTTGTAGTTTGTCCGTAAGATAGCTCGGGGTAGGCCTGATCGGTTGAATATTGGCATTATAGCTCGGCCGTGGGACAACTCGTAATAAGCCCGATCGATCGGATTTTAGCGGGTAGTGCGTGACTGCTCGCATTGAGATCGGTCGGCTGAGTGTCCCACTCGGTCGGCATTGGCGTTTATTGCATGATAGCCCGCGCCAAAGTAGGTCGGGGGGTCATCATTAGCGAACGGGTGGTGGTACTTGGAGCATTTCTTGTTTGACGGCGCGTGCCCTCTGACGGCTTTTCAGAATCTGAAGTGTATCGTCTTTGTAACCGTTGTGCAGCTATCCCGTACGTCCTTTCAACAGTCGCGCCGCTCCGGATTTTGAACAACCCTAATTCTCCTTAGCTCGGATTATGCCGCGTGTCCAAGCATAGCTAGATTTTCTCCACGCGTCGCATTTCAATTGGATCGCTCATTCGGGTGTTCCCTTATAAATGCTCAGGATCGACAGACTGTTTGGTTTTCTTCACGTTTGCTTCGTTCTTGCTCCCACTCTGCTTTCATTTGCTCTTTCTTGCTCTCAGTTCCCGAAAATTTCCTTCAACTGTCGTTCGATTTCCCCTTCTCCATTCACTAAATAGGTACGTCCTTCCTCCTCTAAAGTTTTCTTTTCAAAAGTTCTCTTCTTGGTAAGCATGTCGACAGCCAGTTCCAGAAGTATGGTAGAAGGTGTTGAAGAAATATCGACGAGAGAAAGAAAGGATGGGTTGGTTGTGGAGGCGCTGCCAAGAAATGAATCGACGATGACCGTGGGGGAGCTGAATCGGTCAGTACTTAGATATAACATCCCCTCGTCCTGGGGACCCCGGCTGGCCCTGAGGAACGAGCGAATCCACAGCAACTCGAGTGGATATTTTGCCGTTTCTGACAGTTTTTTCTCGGTTGGTGGCTTGAGGCTCCCATACGCCTCGATTATCGACGAGATGTGCACGACCTATCAGCTGATGCCGAGTCAAATTCCTCCGAATAGCTGGAGGTTTATTAACGGTCTGGCGTTGCTGTGCCATCAATTCGGTCATCCGCCCTCTGTTGGCATTTTGCATCACTTTTTGAGGATGAGTCAGAGTCCGAGCTTTGGTGCCGGGATCCCCTTTCTGCAGTATAAAGACGCCCGATATCGCTCGACCGGGACAGCGTCGAAAGTCTCTTCTTGGCGAAATAAATACTTCTTTGTGAAACCCCCAAGATCCTCATTTGAGTGCCGACCATGGAGGTATCCTTTAGCCGAGCAGTGGAACGACGTGTCGAGCATATCCCTTAGTAGGGAGGAGTGGATAGTTGTTACTCGTATAAAAGCACTCGGTCGATACGACTTTGCTCGGCTCGTCCAGGGCTATTTCGGGGGGGTCTCGACCAGTTCTTTTCTTCTCGATCCCCCACCACGGATTAGCGGGCTAGGAGAGGAAGCCGCCCCGTCTGGTTGATCCTTCATAGTTTAGTTACTCACTGAATTTTTTATTATCGGTTTCTCCTTCTGACTTGTTTTCATTACTGTGCAGTTATGGTGAGAATAGAGGATTATGCCGCTCCCCCTGAATCTGAAAAGCAGGCCGCAGGGAAGAAGAAGAAGAGAAAGGAGGTGGAGACTGGCGAAGGCTCCGCTCCGTTGGTTGAGCTCGGCCATTCTGCAATGCCGCTGGTCCCTCCCCCTGCTGAAGATCGTCCCGCTGAACCGGCGTCTTTGCCGATTGTGCCAGCAAGTGCGGGCCGAGCGGGTGCAGAAGAGGAGGAGGAAGTGGAGGAATTGGAGCCGCCTCTTAAGAGGAAGAGACTGGTCTGGCTCGGTGATCTTCTGTCCGGCCTGCCTAGTCAAGGCGGGAAGGGAAAAGAGAAGAAGGGCAAAGGGAAAAGGCGAGCGACTAATACCGAGCAGTGGGAGTCTGCAATCAAGCTGTCCAAGACTGCCTCGATAGGGGACATCGAAGTGTCCCGCTATATTGTCGAGAGGATTATTCCCCCGGTGGACGAGCAGATGATGGACAAGAAGAGTAACTTGAAGTTGGGGTCTCATCTCATTCGTAGCGGTATTCGGAGTGCGGTGATGTCCTTCGCAGTGGTGCAGCGTCTGGAGGCTCTGGACCAGGAAATACAGGACCTTCATGAGCAGATGAAGGCTTTGAAGGACGAGCTTTCGGAGGTGAAAGAGGGGAGAGACCTTCTTCAGGCTCAGAACTCTTCTTTAGAGGAGGAGAAGAAGTTTCGGGAGGAAGCTATGAGTGCTTTGACAGCTCAACTCGTTACGGGGGAGGAGGAGAGGATTAGGGAGATAGCAGCGAAGGGTGAGCTGGTCAAGCTGTGTGAGGTCTTGGAGGGGAAGATGGAGTTGGAGAGGAAGCTTAAAGAAAAGTTCCTCCAAGATTGTCATGCAGCGGTGGAAGACAAGTGCAGGACCGAGGACGTGTTGAGAAAGTTGCGATGCTCTGTTAAGAGGCAAAGAATTGAGGCGATTAAACGGTAGAAGAGAAGAAATCTAAATGCGTAATGCCTAGAGCTCGCCTGCGACGTAACCCTTTCGGTCCTGAAGAAGTGCCATGAGATTCACGTTCTCGATGGGTCGGAGCGGCCTTCATTTGAAGATTATGCCGAGCCGCTGCTTCCTGCCCTCGGCCTTTTGTTGGAGGGAATGAAGAAGAGGGTCTTGGGGGAGCGGACCGTTGTTCCGGACGAGGAGTTGGATCTAATCTCGGAAGAAGAAGAAGAGGATGTCTCTCTGTTGCCAGCTCCTCTAGATCCAATTGCCGACCCTTCTTTTCCCTTGACCGATCCTGCTGTCGACCCTTCCTCTGCTGAACCGATTGCTGGCCCTTCTTTTCCTCCTCCCGAATCGAATGCGGGCCCTTCTTCTCCTCCGAAAGAATGAGAGTAATTGTTTTGTTTTGTGTAAGGCTCATCTGGTCGGGCTTGTGGCCAGAACCTTTTGCTCAAAGAAATAGAAACTCATTTTTGATTATCTTTAGCGTGTTGAATGTTTCTCCCCATGAATAGTAGGTCGCGAGTGAATGCGCTCGAGGCGCGACGACCGGGTGAATTAGGCCGAGTGATAATAGGGCCGGACGATCCGAGATTTTGTCTTAGGATCCTTGTCCGAGCGTTAGTCAATGTCGATCGATGGTTCCAAGAGTTTTGTCTTGGCAACCTGTTCGATCTGTACTCGAGGCCGAGCGATGGTCCCAAGGATCTTGTCTTGGAGACCAACCGACCGTAGTCGATCTGTATCGAGGCCGAGCGAAGGTCCCAAGGATCTTGTCTTGGCGACCGACCGACCGTAGTCGATCTATGTCGAGGCCGAGCGAGGGGTCCCAAGGATCTTGTTTTGGCGACCTGACCGACCGTAGTCAATCTGTGTCGAGGCCGAGCGAGGGTCCCAAGGATCTTGCCTTGGCGACCTGACCAACCGTAGTCGATCTGTGTCGAGGCCGAGCGAGGGTCCCAAGGATCTTGTCTTGCTGACCCGACCGACCGTAGTCGATCTGTGTCGAGGCCGAGCGAGGGTCCTAAGTATCTTGTCTTGGCGACCCGACCGACCGTAGTCGATCTGTGTTGAGGCCGAGCGAGGGTCCCAAGGATCTTGTCTTGGCGACCCGACCGACCGTAGTCGATCTGTGTCGAGGCCGAGCGAGGGGTCCCAAAGATCTTGTCTTGGCGACCCGATCGACCGTAGTCGATCTGTGTCGAGGCCGAGCGAGGGTCCCAAGGATCTTGTCTTGGCGACCAACCGACCGTAGTCGATGGGATTTTCTACTCTGCCAATTTTAATAGAATTCATTCTTGCCAAGAAATCTGAAATCTCCTTTATTGATGATAATGAGGGCGTGGGCCGTTAAAAAATCTGTCTAGCAGGGATAGGAAAAAGGTACCCACAGGTTTCATACAAAAACAGTATTGAACAAACATTAACTAAAATAAAACTTATCTACTGGTAGAACGCCTTCAGGTTTCGAGAGTTCCATGGCCTTGGTAGAATTTTCCCATTCGCATCGCGTAGGACGTAAAAGCCATGTCCGGCTTGCTTAATCACCTGATAGGGTCCTTCCCATGCCTGTCCAAGCTTTCCAGGGTGTTTCCCAGCTGCCTCGACTTTTTGCAGGACGTACCCCCCGACCTTTAAGTCGCTCGGCTTTATCCTTCTATTGTAGAACTTCGTTGCTTTCTACCTGACGGCTTCAGAATGAGCGGCAACCCTCTCCCTATCTTCAATGAGAAGCACAAGCTCGGCTCGGCGGGCTTCGTTGTTCCGCTCTTCGTCATAGTTCCACATCCTTTGGTTGTGCAACACCACTTATACGAGAACTAAGGCTTCCGCCCCAAAGGTCATCCTGAACAGTGTTTCCCCTGTGGCTCCATTTGGTGTGGTTCTGTACCCCCACAACACTTCATCAAGTTCTACCACCCAAGTCTTTCGTCCATCAAGGCGCTTCTTAAGAGCACTCATTATCTTTTTGTTCGTGTTCTCTGCGAGACCGTTTCTTTGGGGGTGAGCTACTGAGGTCAACTGTAGCCTTATCTTTAGTCGGTCGCATAAATTTCTGAACTTATCGTTATCGAACTGCCGACCGTTGTCTGCAACCAGTGCCATAGGCATCCCGAAGCGAGTTGGTATATTTTTCTTGACGAAACTCTCAACCTTCTGCTCAGAAATTGTAGCGACCGTTTCCGCTTCTACCCATTTGGTGAAGTACTTCGCTGCCACTATTAGGAACTTCTTCTGTCCAGGACCGAGAGGGAAGGGCCCCAGTATATCCATTCCCCATTGAGCGAAAGGAATAGGATGACTCACAATTTTCATCCTCTCGGTCGGCTGGTGGGACAGGCTGCTGTTTCTCTAGCAGGCCCCACATCGGTCAACTTTCTCCTAGCAGTCTTTCCTCATCGTCGACCAGTAATACCCCTGTCTGATCAGCCTATGGGCTAACATTCTGCCTCCTACATGATTGCCACACATTCCTTCGTGGACTTCAGCCATTGCTTGTTTTGCCTCTTCTTCGTTCAAGCATCGCAGCAGTGGCCAGTCATAAGATCGCTTGTATAGGGCATCATTTATGATTGCGTATTCAGCCGCCTTTATTCTCAATTTCTTGGCCTCTGAGGTTTCTCGCGGTTGTGTTCCCTCTAGGAGATACCGTCTAATCGGTTCCATCCAACTCGATCGATCGGTATTTACGTCAAGAACTTCCTTGGCTTTTTGAATGCTAGGACGATCTAGTCATTCGACTAGTACGTTGTTTTTGGCGTTTCGATCTGAGGCCATTTTGGAGAGCGCATCCGCTTTAGCATTTTGAGCTCGTTCTGTCCTGTTGATCAAGTACTGCTCGAAATTGCTTAACTCCCGCTTTACTAGCCCCAGGTACTCGATCATGCTGTTCCCCTTGGCCTCATATTGCCCAGTGACTTGGCCGACCACCACTTGGCTATCGCTATATATCTTTAGATGCTTTACCTCCATTTCCTTAGTCAGTTGGAGACCGGCTATCAAAGCCTCATATTCTGCCTCGTTATTGGAGGCCTTGAATTCTAGCCGAAGGGCGTATTCCACCCTCTCTTCTATATGCGGGTTGATCAATACCACTCCTGCTCCGCATCCTTCAGCGTTGGACGACCCATCGATAAACAAGCTCCAGGCAGGGAATTGCTCACCCTGCGAGCTGGGTTAGCTCATCTCTGCAATGAAGTCTGCCAACAACTGTGCCTTAATCGTCATCCGGGGCTTATATTGTATGTCGAACTCTCCTATCTCTACCGCCCATTTTATTAACTGCCCGGAGGTCTCAGGTTTTTGGAGGCATTGCCTGAGAGGCTGGTTGGTCCACACCTTAATGGTAACACCTGTGCCTTAATCGTCGTCCGGGGCTTTGAAAAATGGGAGGCACTTGTCCCCCAATCTGGAAACGAATCTGCTGAGGGAGACTATCCGACCAGTCAATATCTGTATTTCTTTCAAGCATCGTGGCGAAGGCATTTGGACGATGGCTTCGATCTTCTCTGGATTAGCTTCAATCTCCCGTTGAGTAATCATGAATCCCAGGAATTTTCCTGATGCCACACCAAAGACACACTTTTCTGGGTTCAGCTTCATCTGAAATTTGTCAAGGGTCTGGAAGACTTCTTTTAGATCTCCCACATGCTCGACAACCGTCTTACTTTTAACCACCATATCATCTACATAAGCTTCAACAGATCGACCTATCTATTTTTTTAAGACCTCCATGACGAGCCGTTGATAAGTGGCCCCCACATTCTCTATTTCTTTCTCGATCATTTCCTGTCGCTCCTTGCAGTGCGATCGCTTCTTTTGCCTAACCAGCTTGTAATCTTGTCGAATACTAAGTGAGTGCGAGGCGACCGATCGGGAAATTCCAGGAATATCGTTCGGTACCCAAGCGAAGAACGATCAATTTTCCACCAAACAGTCTGTGATTTCTTTAACTAGGTCCTTCTGCAGCTCGGAACCTAGGTTTGTGAATTTAAAGGGGTCGGCTTCGTCCAGTACGACCCGCTGCGTTTCTTCCACTGGGTTCATCCTATCCATCTCCTCATCGGCTCTCACATCAAGAGAGCTCGTCAGGACTACCGCCCCGTCTAATGTTTTCGTTTCCGCTAAGTAGCACTCCCTAGCGATTCTCTGCTGACCTCTGATAGTACCGATTCCATGAGGCGTTGGGAATTTCATCGCCTGGTAGTAGGTAGAGACGATCGCTCTAAGGGCGTTCTGGGTAGCTCGCCCGATTATTACATTATATGCCCCTTGAAACTTCACGACTAGGAATTCAACATCCCTCTCTATTTGATACGGCTTTTGCCCAAACTTCACTTTTAAATGGACTCGGGCGAACGGGTAGGCTGATGCTCCAGCTACCCGTTTGATAGGTCCGTCTATAGGCAGTAGTCGATCTTCAAGTACCTCCATCTACATGTAGGCCTCATAATACAACAAGTCGATCGAGCTGCCCGTATCAATCATCACCCGTTTCATCTCGTAGCCGTCCATGTTCAGATTTACAACGAGGACGTCATCATGAGGACAACTTACACCATCAAGGTCAGACTCGTCAAACGATATCATCCCATCGTTCTCCCTCGACCTTTTGGTTAATGAGTCTCTGCCGACCTATTTAGCATATCTTTTTCACCCTTTAGTAGTGGATCGCCCCGCTGCATTGCCACCAAATATCATGTTGATGACTCTAACTGGTCGGTCATCTTGTGGCCCGGCATTCCTGCCACCTCTCGCCCTGGATCGTTCCCTCACTTCATGTCGGTCGTCAGTGTTCGTATTCTGCCTCCCCCCATCATTCCTGTTGTTTTGCCTCCAGGGTGGTCGCCTATTGTCAGGCCGACCGGTCCTGTGCTGATTATCCTGATCGGCATTTTGTTCGTGCCTCACGAATTGGCTCAGCCTTTCTTTTTGGATAAGGAGTTCAATTTCTTTTTTCAACTGCCAACAATCCTCAGTGTCGTGACCGTTTTCTCTGTGGAAACGAAAATATAGATCTGGGTTCCTCTCCTTGTAAGGGGTCTTCATTTTGTTGGGCTCTCGGATGGATTCCCCATCCGCTCTCATAGCCGCCAGTACTTCCGCATATCGTTTGTTAAGGGCGGTGAAGTCTTGGTGATGCCACTGCCGACCGGTCGGCTTCCTCCAGGTCGACTGATCCCTCTGTCTCTTGTGAGACT
>JANIHY010140401.1:0-10917 GCA_027479065.1 Erythroxylum brevipes
ATTTATGCATAATTACTTAACCATTCTTATATTTTTATATGAAAATGTAAACAAATCTATTAGTCACACATTTAATAAGAAATTTTGAATTACAAAAATAAATATCTTTTATGAAAAAAGAATTAGTTTGCACAAATAATGAATTCACAAGCATGGAAGTGATTAAAGGGCTTTTTTTTTTTTAAGATTGCTTGATTTAAATTCGTATATTCACTTATTGAATCACTTTTTTTGTGCAATCCCTCCTTTGGAATGTCTTCTGAGAAGAAAGAAGAAGTAAGAATAGACATGAAGTTTAAAGTAATGGAATAAAAAGAAAGTACTAATGCCATCGCCGTTATATATATATATATATATACGAGATCCTTGTTGAAAGCTTACAAGTGGAGAGCAGCACATGTATTGAGGGGGTTGTAGTAAGGATCTGCAAATACCATTACACATACTGACATACACGACATAGTGTTGCATACCAGTTTAACAGTCGGTATCGAAGAAACATAGAAATATGTTCGTTCTACGGATTCTGACCATGTGGCACAGGTATATATGTGGTGGGATTAGGGACAGGCTTTGTATCTGACGATTTTTTCTGAAACACCTGCATTTTCTTCACAGCCTTGATGCTTGCAGTCCCTGAACCAGCTGGCTTATAGGGACGACCCAAAACCCTGGTGGGTGAAGCTGCGGTGAGAATCAAGAATATTAGAATCATGGCATGAAAGAGGGTTTTCATGTTTGTGATGAATACAGAAGAGGGGACGATTAGATGTTAGAGAATAGTTGCTAGAAGGGAAGAAGTATGTGAGTTTGCTGCCATATGCGTCGGGGTCTAATATAGACCAAAAAGTTAACTTCTCGAGTGTAAACAGAAAATATGTATGGCAGCGGTCTTATTAGACCAAAAAGTTGGCTTCTTGGTATCAGAGCTAGAACAAATTCTTGCCGGGCATATTTCGGGGACGTGAGCGTGATCTTTTGTTGGTACAGAGGATCTTGTAGATATATTTCGGTGCTTCTGAGTGTAAGCAGGAAAAATGTTAGCTTGTCAACCAAGGAAATAGCTTGTCAACCAAGGAAACTTATGATTGCGTCATACATATAATTAAACAACTCACTCTAGCCCCCAGTTTTCTCTCAACTCTGCTATCATTTAATGAATAGCTCACAATATAGCTGTTCAATGGCTACCTTCCACTTGAGTTTTTTTTTTTTTTTACATTAAGTATCCTAGTTTAGTCAGACTAAATCCTAATCCTCTAGAACTCCACTCCAAGAGTCTAAAAGAGGTAAATCTGAAACCTCAAGATTCCTCAGATTCCTACGTAGCATGTACACTTCTGCGCACAAGGAGTCTTCACATACTTGATTGGTCAGCGGATGATTGATCGCTGGCTCCCCTCTGCTCAGCATCTGGTTCCCATCAGGCCCCGGGTTCCCGAGTAGCTCCAACTCCTACACTGCCGCTGAAAGCGAGACGTCCGTAATTAATCCGATCAAGGAGCTGTGTTCAGGGGGCTAGAGGATCATTAATAGGAACATGCTTATTTCTCCTCTTTGTGGTGACTCGAACTCAAGACCTCTTTGTTAAGGGAGAGCCTTAAGTGAAGAAGTTGGACCATTTGGTCCATCCGTCGTTGTCAACCTTCCACTTGAGTTGGATTCATACTTTGCTGCTCGATAGCTGTAGCTTTCTCCGTATCAGGAAAAAAAACAATTGGCACTACTTCTTGACAATTTTGACGCACTCGTTAACAGCCCATTCCCACACGCAACCGCCCTTATCTTCACTCCGCCCCATATCCTTTTTTTGTATGCCTAAACGGATCTGTAGCGGGATTTGCGTAATCATTGTTTCAGGTTCCTCAACAACCACAAATGGGCAGTGAAATGGCTAATCCCCGGTTATCTTTAAAGTCGGCTCCAATTAGATTTGGGATTATGATAATGAGGCTGCAACAAATGATTTGCTTCACTAACATTTTATAAATTAAGGGTATTTTTGGTTGGAAATTTATTAATGGAATGTAATAAAATGTAATTTATATTTTATAGTTTGGGAGAAGAGTTTATGATAAAATGAAATAGAATAAAATGGAAGAGAAAAGTTTTATATATTACTTCTTATTTTATCTTAAACAGAAAAAATAAAAAATCCTTCAATTTGAAAGTTTAGGATGAAATATAAAATGATAAACAACTTTTATTATATTATATTATAAACCCTTCATTCAAATAACATTTTGATTATATTACATTATGAACTATTTTATCCCTTCTAAATAATAATTTTTTAATATTACATTCATTTATATTCTATTTTATTATAAACCATTTTACTTCATTGCATAAAAAAATGAATTCGAATACAACATTCTCATCTCTAAATGATTTTGTGATTATCAATCACGGTTGTTGGTAGCGGAGGACAATGGCAATGGGTTGGATTAGTTGTATGTAAAACGAACTCCACTATGTAAATAAGGCAAGGATACAGTACGTAGTCATGGTCCACTAGCAGAATAAATCCATATAAAATATGTGTTTCTCTATGACACCACCACCACCGCGCCTCGGTGTTCCTCAAGATAGTTATGTTCTTGCTAAGTTTGGAAATTGTTGATGTGATGACGACAGAATGCAAACATCTTCCTGCTGAGCTTAAAGCCTTTTGACCCTTTGTCACAGTACATAAGGAAAGGACACAGTACACAGTCATGGTCCATTAGCACAATAAATCCATATGAAGTATGTGTTTCTCTGGGACACCACCACCACTAGGTGTATTTTTCAAGATAGTTCGGTTCTTGCTAAGTTTAGTAATTGCTCATGTAATGAAGACATAATGCAAACAGTTCTCCTGCTGAGCTTAAAGCCTTGACTCTTTTATCAGTCACTCCCTGCACGTACCTTGCTTAAATCACTTGTATAGGGTCAAAGACATGTGTATAAGCTCTTGCATGCCTATATATATAGATAGACAAGTATAGTTAGTTTACATAAAACCTTCTTTGGATTAAGTGTAATCCCTCTTTCCTATGAATTCATCAAACAATCTGATCAACTTTAGATGTATAAACACATATTTGATTTATGTCATGCATAGCAATGGTCATGTATTTGTCATACAATTGATCCGACTAGAACCTACAGGCGAAAGAGTGAAAAGGGATAGTTGAAGAAAAAGCACATATAGCAAAAGAGAGGTGAAACACTAAAAAGGGTAGTTTCACAAACTTTCTAATTCGTTTTTTGTCTACGTCTGTGGAGCCCTCACCTAACTTAATAATTTTTACCAAAGTGCAATAGATTTATCCAAAGATTCACTAAACTGACATCACTTAAACCTTGACACTATCTTTCAACCTCACTTTTCGTTAAAAATTTTTATACCCAATAGTATGACCGCTTCATACTAACCTTAACAGAGAGTTTTCTCAATCAATTTTTTAACGAAACAACAATGAACAAATAATTCAAATAATAAGGAACGAAAATTAAATAAACTTGAGGTAGACAAGAACAACTTGCTGATGAGTTCCTCTCAACTAAAATAGATCTTGAAGTCGTCGCAACAACAATGGGCTAATTCACATAAACACCAATACGAAGCCACAACTGCATCGATAACACATTCACTAACCAAAGTATATGCAGCCCATAAAAAATCAATTAATAATCGTTGCTGCCCAAACAAAAACCCTTGACCTCTGAAAAATTCCAACATTATCTTTAAGAAGATTCGGAAAAATCAAAAGCTCACGCCTGTTGGAATTTAATTTGAAGAGGAATTTGAATTGAAGAAAACATAATACAAAGGCTTAGGAAAGTGGTTATGATTTCAATTGCAATCGTAAAAGACAAACCAGTACAATTATTTATATAAGTCTAAAATAGAAAAATAGGAAGTAATGACCTACTAACTGACCCCACTACTTAATTTTTTATTGACTAAGTAAAAAACATGGACTGAAAAGGTGTAGATCATAACAACATGATTTTGAATCAATCAACACTCCCCCTTGATTCAAAACGGCAAACTCCAAATTGTTGTCAAAAATAGTCATGCTTCACTTGAAAAAGTGATTTGGTAAGGATATCTGCAACCTGTTCATTTGTACCACAGAACTTCAAAACAACATCACCTTTTGATACAAGGCTTCAGATGAAATGATGACGAATGTCAATGTACTTTGTTCTGTTATTGATCACTGGATTTTTTTTCATCGCAATGGTTGCCTTGTTGTCACAATAGAGTTCGGTAGATGTTTGTTGCACTTGTTGTAGATCTGCAAGTAATCTTCTCAACCAATCTACCTGACAACCAGTCGTAGTTACAGCAACATACTTGGCTTACGAGGATGATAAGGCTACAACATCCTATTTTTTTAAACTCCACGGAATAGCTCCAGATCTAAGAAAAAAATACACACCCTGAAGTACTTTTTCGATTATCTAAACATCCTGCCCAATCGCTATCAGTGAATCCAAATAATTTGAAAGCTGACACCTTTGAGTACGAAATGCCATAGTTATAAGTTCCAGCAATATAACGTAGTAATCTCTTTGCCATTCCAAGATGTTGCTTGCTAGGATTATACATGTACCTAGACAATACACTTACAGAATACATAATGTCAGGACGAGTGTGTGACAAGTAATTTAAGCCACCAATCAAACTTCTATAATATTTTTCATCAGCTTTGCCCATTCCATCATCTCGTTCCAACTTGTCATTCGTATTCATTGGTGTGAAAGCAACTTTGTAGTTTTCCATTTTGAACTTCTTTAAAAGATCTAACGCATACTTTTGTTGCGAGACAAAATCCCATCTGCAACTTGTTTTTACTTCAAGTCCAAGAAAATATTGCAAAGAACCCAACTCTGACATTTCAAACTCCTTCATCATGCATGACTTAAATTCAGCAACCATAGATTCACTAGACCCCATATAAATCATGTTATCCACATAAAGACACAGCACCAAAAATTCACTCTTTTGCTTCTTCAAGTACAACGTAGGTTCATTTTCACTCCTTACAAACCCATTTTTTAGAAAATATGAATCAATTTTATTATACCACGCACGAGGAGCTTGCTTAAAACCATACAAAGCCTTTTTTAACCTATAAACTTTATCTTCTTTTCAGTCAACAACAAAACCTTTAGGTTGAGAAACATAAACCTCATCCTCTAATTCTCCATTAAAAAATGTTGATTTAACATCAAGTTGATAGACATTTCAATTCAATTGACCAGTTAAGGATAATAACATTCTCACTATTTCAAAACGAGCTACAGGAGAAAAGGTTTCATCGAACTTTATACCTTGCTGTTGTGCGCAATCTTTTGCAACTAGCCTTGCTTGATGTTTTTGTATGCTTCCATCAGCATTGTACTTTGTTCGAAACACCCATTTGAGACCAGTGGAGGCTTTGTCAACCGGCAAATCTACAAGCTCCCAAGTCTGATTTTTTTTCAATTGACTTTATCTCATCTATCATAGCATACTGCCATTCTTCTTTTTCTATTGCTCCATCAAAATAAATAGGATATGTTGCATATAAAACAAAAAAACATGCGTAAATATCATCCAATGACCTGAATTTTCTTGGTGGACTCTCACTAGACGAACTTGATGGTGTCAGCTCGATGAGGAGGAATGTTTATTGCTAGAAGTATGAGCAGTTGTTGAAAATTTTGACGGAAGATATGCTAAATTTGGAATAGTAGTAGATACATCAGTAGAATCCTCAACACTAAGTGGTAGTTGAGGCCTTGAAGCTTTGTTACTGGAATTGAAATCCAACTTGCATTTTCATTTAACACAACATTCCTACTAATCAAGACTTTACTGCTCACAGGATTATATAACTTATAGGCTTTAGATTGTGTACTATACTCAATAAAGATGCATTTCTCATATTTATCATCAAGCTTTTAGCGTGTATGAGAATTCAACAAAGCATAAGCTACACATCCAAAAACACATAAGTGGCTTATCTTGGGTTTTTTACCTTTCCATGCTTCATATGGTGTTTGATTTTAGACTGCCTTTGTAGGTGAAATATTCAAGAGATAGACAGTTGTAGCAACTGATTCAGCCCAAAAATTCAACGGAATGCTTTTAGCTTTCATCATGCTTCTACCCATTTCAACAACTGTGCGATTTTTCCTTTCTGTTACTCCATTTTGTTCTAGTGTATAAGGTGTAATAAGTTCTCTGTGGATGCCATTTTCTTTAGAAAAACACCTGAATTCTGCAAATGTAAACTCACCTCCTCTATCGATTCGAAGAGTTTTAATCTCACAACCACTTTGCTTCTCCACAAAATACTAAAATTTCTTAAAATTCTCAAATGTTTCAGATTTATATTTCAAGAAATATGCTCAACTCATACGACTATAGTTATCAGTGAAAAATAAAAAATATCGACACCCATCTAAAGACTCCACACTCATAGGACCACACAAATTAATATGAACCAATTTAAGATGAGTAGCAACATGCCACGAGTGACCAACAGGAAATGAATGTCTACTTTGCTTACCATAAACATGCCCTTCACAAAAATCAATAGCATCAATTTTCGATAACCCAACAACCATACTCTCAGATTCCAATAATTTCAGACCATTCAAATTCAAATGACCATATCGTAAATGTCATAAATTAGCGTCAACACTTCCTTTAGCAACCAAAGCACAATTTCCAACATTTGAAACATCAAGAGAAAACATTCTATTTTGAGTCATTTGAACACCAATAATTTTTTGACCAAACTTTTTATCATGAATAATACAAGATTCATCATCAAACAAAACTGAGTACCCACTAGTCATCAACTGCCCAACGCTAAGCAGATTATGAGACAAACAAGGAACGTACTGAACATCAAAGAGAAGGTTGAAATTACCCTGTAAGGTGTTGATTGATATAGTACCTATACCTTCAACTTGTATTTGTTTGTCATCACCTAGTCAAACTTCCATCCTTCTTGACTCATCAAGCTCTTTAAATATAGACTTTGTGCCACACATATGGTTAGAATACCCACTATCAATAAAACCAAATATCATTAGACATATTAATGGGAGAATGGGCCATGAATAACCTACCTTCTTCAACAGATTTTTCTGCAAAATTTGCTTGATTTTGCAGATCTTCAGCAAAATTTGCTTTGTTGAATTCCAGATCTTTCTGTTTACTCCAACAATTAGCTTCTATGTGACCATATTTGTTGTAACACTGGCATTAGATAGAGCTTTTAAACTGCCGATCACTTGACTGGCCTCTACCTCTACCTCTACTCCTACCATGTCCATGGCCACCATGAAAACCACCTCTACCATTACTGTTGTCAATAGACTTTTCATATTCACCCTTCACTTGAAATGTTTTTTCTGCTGTGTGTTCTTCTGAGACATTTAATCTGTCTTCATGAGCTAGTAAAGAACTCATTAACTCATCAAAAGAGAATAAAGATAAGTTGTGAGCTTCTTCAATTGCAGGTACCACATAATTAAATTTCGAATTGAGACTCTTTAAGGCTTTTGAAACAACAACTTCATCATCAATGCTATCACCATATGATTTCATTTTATTAACAAGAGTTGAAACTCTAGATAGACAATCTTGCACATATTCAGTATCCTTCATTCTAAATTTTTGAATTTATGACGAAGTGTTTGAAGTTTCACGTTCATTACCTTTGTTGCCCTTTATACTCCTTCTTAAAAGTCTCCCATGCCTAATTTGAAGTATTCGCTGTTGCGATTCTGGAAAAAATTGAGTCGTGTATTTTTGTTTGAATGAAGAAGAGAGCTTTTGAATCCTTTTGCTTGATCTCCTCCAATCCTTGCTCATCATCGTCTTCAATAAACCCATTTTCAATCAAATCCCATAACCCATGTGACTTGAAGAGTGTCTTCATCTTCACACTCCAAAAGTCATATTTTTCATCGTTGAAAGTCGGAATCATAGGTTGCGATGCCATCGAAGAACCACTAGCTGCCTTGGGCTTTATTCGATTTCTCAAATAATCGAACCTGGCTTTGATACCAAAGATTTTGTTGGAATTTAATTTAAAAAGGAATCTGATTTCAATTGCAATCGTAAAAGACAAACCAGTACAATTATTTATATAATTCTAAAACAGAAAAATAGGAAGTAATGTCCCATTAACTGACTCCACTACTTAATTTGTTATTGACTAAGTAAAAAACGTGGACTAAAAAGGTGCAGATCTTAACAACATGATTTGAATCAATCACCAATGCTCACTGCTTTGTTTCTTATCTAATGCCCACGATATTTTTCAACTCACAAGCTGTGTTTTCCAATAACAATTAACTCACGCAGCACCGTCGTTGTTGCACCTTCACATAAGATTAACTTTGTTGCTGGGATATAGATGTAGATTGAAGCTAAGATAGAGACAGGCATATCACACTTCAAGCAAGAAGGATTTCACTTCAGCCACATCGTCCCAATTAGCAACACACACTAAAAACTCTATTTATTGTACACCCACCTTTTAAATAGACCTTTACAGTGGATAAAAGATGTGCATTCTTTTATTTTCTTCAACCCACAAAATCAACATACACCTGCAGTAACATCATTTAATTACATACATGTCTAGTAGTAAAAACAAAATTTAGTACCAACTTGATAATAGACTTTAAAATAGGATAGGATTATTTTTCAATTAGAAGATTATCGATATAATTTTTGAATCCAAGTCATTATCTAATTAATATTTTATATGTTCAATTAATAAATAAGATGTCAAAATTAAATAAAAGATATATAACATATATCTCAAATTAATTTGGTTTGTGTCCAAAAGTGAAAAAATAAAAAATAAATGTGTGGTAGGCCATAAACCATCTTCTACCAACATAAGTATACGATGTCGCTTCTCTTAAGTAAAAGTAAATGGCACAGCCTCTGTCATGCTGACCGAGGCCCGATTTTTCAAAAGAACTGAGCACAATTATCATCGCTAATTGTGAATGTTTGGTTGAGAGCGAGAGGAGCAGAGTACTATCATTTGTAGCCACTCCAAAGGCTCCATCTCTGTCTACAGAAGCTACAGTGTCCTGATCACTACTGTTTTAAGGTGTCTTTGATCCAGTTATAGCTGCTAGTAGAACTTTCCTGCTTAATCCTTCCTCTTCCAAGTTCCAGTTGTACTTCATTTTCCAAATGTTGGATTAGGTTTTCTTAAGAACTTTTAAAGATCACCACTTTCTCCGAAGACCATCTTCTCATTGATGATCCAAATCAAAGAAGTTGGAGAATGCAATCTGCTCAACTAATTCAGGAAGATAAGACTGCGGATAAAGCATTTGACTGTGTTATCGATTGCATGAGAAACACTAATTACAAAACTGATATGAGATAATTAATTACCATAATGAATCTTCCGTCGCTTTGTTACTAAATCATGACGATCCAATCACTGAATTGGAGGTTGTTTAGACTCAATGGACATAAATTGCATCTCCTTTTTATGTAACTGTTGTCAAAAGGAGAAAATCAGGCAACACACACACACATACACATATTTGATGGTAATAAGTATCAAGCAATATATGCTCCAACTCATGAAACTACGTTATTAATTTATAGTTAAAATCTCTTATATATTCCGGCGGCATGAGAGTTCTTTTCCTTGCTGTATTTGAACAAACATCCGAATCCTGCAAAGACATAACTTTGTTATTATATTTTGAAACGTAAAACAAGAATATTTAACAAAATACTAATTAAGGAAAGAAACTTACTTTATGTGTTTCTTGGATTGGTTTCTTCGTCCACAGTTGTTTCATTTTGAAAATGATTTAGTGGCTCCGATGCAAAAAAGCAGCAATGCTGTTTCACTATCAAAGTGTTAATCTCTAGTTTCCAAGATACCAAGTCCTTTAGTTTCTTAATTGCTTCTGACAGCTTGTCAAGTTAGGTATAGTCTTCAAGACAGTAACTTCCCGTTGGTTTGAAACAACTTGATGAGTCTCCGACATGGTCAAAAGTATCAAACTTGCCTGACATGTTCTCAGGTGTTTGAATGAGGAACAACTCCTGTTGCTGGTTTAAAGCTGCTGGTGTTCTACTTACTCCAATTTGTTTGTAAATCTATCTCTAACTCGAAACCTTCGTTGGGTTGGTTCCCACTTCTCAGTCTCCAACCAAGTGATGTACTTAGGTTCTCTACATAATGGGGTTTGGACAACTGAATCAGTAGTTGTTCGGTCATGGCCTGAAACATGTGGATGTCTTTCCACGTTGGAAAGATTAATGAGGGAAAAGTTGGAACAAGGGGATGGCTTTGCATTGTAGTAAGATTAGCGATCTCACTTGGAAAAGTTGGTTCATCCTCAAAACCAGTGAGATCACTGAGCTCTCTATTCTCTGGAAATGATGTTAATGTGGCCAATCCAGTAATATAATCATGACCTTTCCAGAGTCTTCAGTATTCAACCACGATTCTATCATCTTTTGATCGTAGATGTTGAGATAAATTACTTTGTAAAACCTGCATGGCAATCAAGCTGAAGAAGAAAAGAAGAGTAAAGTTCAAGCTGAATCATCCAAGACTCCTAAGAAAACTCGAGTTGATGATACTTGGCATAATTCAAGGTTGTATGGTTCGAGGGAATAAACATCATATGTAACATCCCGTCACCGATGAGATGGGTACAGTTCATTTTATACGTATTTTTGCATATGCATGCTTGATTGCATTATGTATAATTGGTAATTATTGTATTGACACTTGTACGTACATGCATGTATGATATAATTCCGGTTTGATTTGGATAATTTGGATTTGGAAGATGATTAGGGCAAGTGTGATAATTAGGTCAAATTAGGTTTGAGAAATTGAAATTGAGTTAGAAATGGAAGTTAGA
>JANIHY010140499.1:0-10906 GCA_027479065.1 Erythroxylum brevipes
ACTTAAAAGTAAAAATAAAGCACTTGAAAATATTAATTTAACATAAATAATTAAAAATTTGGAAGGTCATCTCCATTTCCTCCAAAATCAAAATATTGGCTAAAGCCACTAGATGAGCCAACTCCTCCTTGAGTTTCTCCTTTTTGAGCTCTTTTGGCAAAAATGTTCATTTGTTCATTTCTGAAAGCCTCACGCATCACTGGATCTTTGATGAAATCCAAATCTATGCATAAAATTTTGTTATCTTCCCGTCTTTGGCGCAGCTCTAATTTTTTTGCCTCATTTTGAGCTCGTAACAACTGAAGTTCGTAATTTTTTTCAAGAAGAAATTGACTTTCATGAAACATTCCTTTTATTTCTTTATTCATGGGCATAATTTTTTTTTCATTTCCTCATTTTGTTCCTTTTTCATTTTTTCTTTCTTCTTCCTAATAGGATAATCAGCTTCATCATTTCTTTCAATAAATGGATCTTCAGCTTCAAAATCATTATTTAAATCAATACAAAATGATGATAATCCTATTGACTTATCTGATTTTTGAGATTCGAACGGTGACATTTCAATGCACTTGGATCGTTTTCGATGACCAGACGCTTTCTCTCTGCTAGTATCAACATATTTCTCCATATTTTTTAGAATCAACCATACATAATCAAATTTGACACCTTTTTGAAATTTTGGATCTTGAATGAGTAAATCTTTTGCTTTCTCAAACTGTAAGACAATAATGTAACTTAAATTAGATTTTTGGGTATAAATCAAACGTATTTCAATTCATACAAAGAAAAAATAAATAAATATAGCACTTACAATATCTTGTTCAGAAGCACCGTTTGGATTCAAGTTTTCAATTTGTCGAACACATCCTCTGAATTTTTCAATATCTGTCATTATAGTTTGCCATCGAGCTTGTAAAGATCTCCAAGGTCTAATAGTAGTGATATGATTCGACAACATTTGATGGTACTCAGTTGTGATACGAGACAAAAAATGAGCCATAGATTGATCTCTATTAGTGACTGGGTCTTATGAAACATTAAGATATACATGGCACCGGACTAGATCTTCTTCAACTGAATATGATGCACTTCAAGAGGTATTTGAAGGCTTTACCCCAAAATTAGAGCTTGCCATTTTTTGGATAGGTTTGAAAGAGTGTCGATAGGTTTGAAAGAGTGCTATAGTTTAGGATTTCAAAGAGAGTTATATAAACGAGGGTTTCAGTTTAGCATAACAAACGAACTATTTATAGAGATGTTGTGGATAGGATACGAATACTAATTAATGGTTGAAATGAATGCAATCTAATCCAACAGATGGGAAGAGATAGAGTTAGATTCTGTGTAGAGATTCCTTATCTTGTTTTGGATATTGTGTGGATAGGATATGAATACTGATTAACGGTTGGGATGAATGTAATCTAATCTAACAGATGGGAAGAGATAGAATTATATTCTATGCAGAGATTCCTTATCTTGTCTTGGATATTGTGTGGATAGGATACGAATACTAATTAACCGTTGAGATGAATGCAATCTAATCTAATTGATGAGAAGAGATGGACTTAGATTCTGTGCAGAGATTCCTTATCTTGTTTTGGATATTGTGTGGATAGGATATGAATACTAATTAACGGTTGAGATGAATGCAATCTAATCCGATGGATGGGAAGAGATAGAGTTTGATTCTTTGCAGAGATTTCTTATCTTGTCTTGGATATTGTATGGATAGGATATGAATACTAATTAATGGTTGAGATGAATGCAATCTAATCCAACGGATGGGAAGAGATAGAGTTAGATTGTGTGTAAAGATTCCTTATCTTGTCTTGGATATTGTGTGGATAGGATGCGAATACTAATTAACGGTTGAGATGAATGCAATCTAATCCAACAGATGGGAAGAGATAGAGTTAGATTCTGTGTAGAGATTCCTTATCTTATCTTGGATATTGTGTGGATAGGATATGAATCCTAATTAACAGTTGAGATGAATGTAATCTAATCTAACAGATGGGAAGAGATAGAGTTAGATTATGTGCAGAGATTCCTTATCTTGTCTTGGATATTGTGTGGATAGGATACAAATACTAATTAACGGTTGAGATGAATGCAATCTAATCCAACGGATGGGAAGAGATAGAATTAGATTGTGTGCAGAGATTCCTTAGCTTGTCTTCGATATTGTGTGGATAGGATACGAATACTAATTAACGGTTGAGATGAATGAAATCTAATCCAATGGATGAGAAGAGATAGAGCTAGATTTTTTTTCAGAGATTCCTTATCTTGTCTTGAATTATTTACTTTATAAGGGAACGAATCACTAGTAGATTGTTCTTTGAACCCTTCACCATATTTGTCTATAACCATGAGTACTAATGCTAGTTCTTCTCATCTATCATCCCCATCTTCATCCTCATCATCGGAGGATGAATTAGATCTCACTTCTGCAATATTAGCACAAAACAAAGCATTACTATCTGCATACACCAATACCAACCTTGCAATGGATTACTATATGAACAATATAGTAAACCAACAAAAGCACAAAGACTCAATCTCTGGTCATAGAGTAATTTATTGTGATCGTGTTGCCGCAGATCAAAGACTATGGGATGATTATTTTACAGAAAATCCAAGATATAATGCAACAATGTTTCGTAGGAGATTTCGAATGAGTAGGAATTTATTCCTATGACTTGTTAGTATTGTTGAAGGTCATGATGTTTACTTTATGCAACAGAGAGATGGATGTGGTAAACTAGGATTGTCTAGTTTACAAAAAGTATTAGCAACATTTCGAATGTTGGCGTATGGTGTATCAGCTGATTCAACTAATGAATATATTAAAATTGGAGAATCAACTGCAATTGAAAGTACGAAAAGGTTTTGTAGAGCCATTGTGGAGATTTTTAGACAGATTTATCTAAGAGAACTGAATGTTAATGATGTTGCAAGACTGCTTCAAATTAATGAAGAACGAGGTTTTCCAGGGATGCTAGGGAGTCTAGATTGCATGCACTGGACATGGCAAAGTTGTCCAACGTCTTAGGCAGGACAATATAGCGGACGTAGTGGATTCCCAACTATTATTCTTGAAGCTGTAGTTGATTATGATTTATGGATATGGCTTGCACATTTTGGTTTGTCAGGGTCAAATAATGACATTAATGTATTAAAGGCATCTCACTTGTTCGCAAACCTTGCCAAAGGTATAACACCTTCTGCTCATTATGTTATTCAAGGAAAAGTGTATGATACTGGATATTATTTAGCTGATAGTATTTATCCTAAATAGTCTAGCTTGGTACAAACCATTCATGATCCTCGAGGCCCAAAAAAGAAGTTATTCACGAAGATGCAAGAAGCATGTAGGAAGGATGCCGAGCGTGCATTTGGAGTTCGCCAGTCAAGATTTGCAATTATCAAGGGACCGTCACGTTTTTTGAAAAAATCCATATTACATGATATTATGTCAGCATGCATTATAATGCACAATATGATCACTAAGGACGAACGTGATACTCAAGCGGCCATATAAGATTGGAGCAAAACACCAGTCTCTGAAATTAATATCAATAGAGACGATACAGTTATATTTCAAGAATTTCTTGCTAGACATAGGCAAATTAGAGATAAAGAAGCTCATTATGAACTTCGTAATGCACTTATTGAACATTTGTGGGAACGATATGGAAATTCAAATGATTAGAGGTTAAATGAAAAATTTTAATCAGTTTATATTTGTGTATGTTATTAATTTGTTGTTGCAATAATATTAAATATATTTTGTAAATAATATTAATTTAATATAAAGTATATATTAATTAATTAAGAATAATGATTTTTATTTTTATTTTTAATAAATAAATAAATAAAAATTCTTGTATAAATATAAATTAATTTAGTTAATAACTAAATTATTGTGGTATATTCTTTGTAAAAATTTTGTTGTAAAAATTTGTTGTAAATGATTGGAGCAACACCAAATTTAATGTAAAAAGATGCTAAGAATATTCTATTTTATTATAGAGTGAGCCGTGCATTAAATCAATTTCCTACGCTTATTTCCAAACTTGGTTAGAAATTTTATGTTGCGGAATATTATGTCATTAGAAACAGAAATGTTCAGAATTTACCCTGGTCGATTACCAAAGGTTATCTAATACATGATTGCTAATTTACCCTGGTCGATTATCAATGGTTATCTAATACATGATTGCTTTTTCTCATCATACTTGACCTTTGAGTTCAATAAAGGGCAAGAAAGCAACAAAACCTGAAAAGGATTACTTGTCTCAAACTTTGAACTTGTCTCAAACTTTGAACTTGAACCGAAATGTTAAGTTGAACGCGTGGCTCATGGGATAGGGATACTGATTCTTATCACAGCATCCATTCTACTTCACATAACCTTATCCACTAGAAGCATTATTGGTCACACGTTGCCCGTAGGTCATGAAGGGGAGATTTTGTTCTGGCTGACGTCCATATCTGTTTCTCTTTTTCGCTGTATGATCAACGTCTTTTTCTTGTTTTTTTTAATAGTTTCTGTTACATCTCCTTTGCTTGTTCCTTTTTGTTGATTATAATTTTCCTAAAAGCATAATATTGCTGCATATTAAATTAGATGTCCCCTAGTAGATACAAAATTATATGATTGCAGGTCCACCATTGGTCTCCCTCTCATGGTAATCTTCAGGTACAAAACTATATTACTTTGTAATTGCTACTCTGTTTCACCACATCTTCCATGTTGCTTGTAAACTTATCACATCATTAAAGCACTCTGATTAATAAAAAATATGTGTAACTATATTGATGCGGTAATGCATAGAAATAGAATTACATTAATTTGTTTTAAATAAACATGTCATCTTTCTAAGATTTGTTACCGTCTCTTCTTAATAAGTATTTCTAAAAAATAAAGAAAAATAGCACAATTAAAACTCTCAAAACTTTAATTTTTATTAAATAAATTCTAAAATTATAACAAAATCATCTAAAACAAAAAAAGAATTTTTTATTGAAAATTGCAAGTATCTCCTTTAATATATTCTTTAATTCTCTAAAATTTATATAAAATAACCACTTAAAATTACATTGGCAATACACATTTTATATTAAAAAATACTCATATAATTTTTTATTAATTACGATAAATCTTTTATAATTTAATTCATATATTTTAAATTTTGTTATATACTTTTAAATGCTTTTATTTATTAAATATAGGTGTCGTGTTATCTAAAAAATGGGTTAATAATAAAATAAAACCTGCTACAATCCAATTTAACTCAAAATTGTAAACTACGAGACAATAGAGAAGGCGTATGTCCATGAGTTTTGAGTTAATTTTGTCACATCATCACTTAAGTTTATATAAATTTTTTATATATTTCAATATATTTTACCGTTTATTTTACTATTAGAACTAAATAATCAAATACTTAGAATAAGATAATTAGTCAAGGTTTAATTAATTAACGAATTAAATTCAAAGAATGACTTATAATTAATAGTTCTATGATGAATTGCTTTAAAGTCTAAGATAATTTGAAAAGATGAAGGAATATTGAATAGGGAAAAGATGCTAAAGCATAAAGCAGATGTGATTGTAATGGAGAGTACAATAATTTGGCTTGATGTTGATTTAAGATAAGGTATGAAAAAGTTACAATGACACCAAGTAGAAATGGTACGAAGAATTTCTCATCACATCATAACTTTATTCCAAATCCAACAGAATAATGACTTCAACAGAATAATTGAAGTCACTACCTAATGAAAAAATAGAACCTAACTCAATCCAATTAACTCAAATTCGCACGCATCATCAAAGTTTCAATCTTTCTGAACCCTACACTTCATAAGTTCTAACAAAGCTTTTATTTTATCTTTGAACATGAACAGTTTCTCTTCTCTGCCATTAATGCCATCCTTCTGTCTTTTTCTTCAAATTGTCCAAAGTCTCAGTCTTTTTCTTCTTCTGGTACTTGGGAAATTGGAGAACGGTCACTATTCATCTTCTTCTTCTTCTGACATTGTTGGAGAACTGAAAACAAAAATAAAGATTTAAACAGCTCCTCGTACCTAATACTGCAACTAAATGAATAAGAGAAACCAACTTTTGAGAAGAGGGTCAATGGCAAGTATTACATAAGAAAAGACAATGGCAAGGAAACAACTTACAACGGTGGCTCGGCGCTTGTTAGTACCATGCGAACTCTTCCAGTTACTTGACACGCATATGAACAAATAATTGGAAGATTAATAATGCTTAAGTTATGAAAAAATATTAAAATTCTTGTTTAGAAAAACATTTGAATATTTAATTTTTTATTATAACAGTAGATTTTGATCATTTTCAAAAAAAAGTAATTATATATGTAATATATATTATGTAATTGATGCCTTAAATATATTTTTGATAAAAAAAGAGTTAATACTAAAGAAAAAATTAATAAGAATATAATTAAAAACAGTTAATTATGTGATAAAGAATCAAATACCTTGATATAATTTCGAGATGAGGAATCCGAGAAAGTTTGTACTTTCCGATATCTTGTTGAAGAGCATCACTGTATTTTATATTCAATAATTGGAGCCTGGTGATAGTTGATGACATTAAATGGTACGGCAATTTCTTCAACTTTGGGCAGCTAAAGACAGTGAGTTCTTGAAGACATGGCATAACTACAATTCTCTCCTGCTCATCAATGTCATCCCACTCTTCCCATTCCCAAGAAATCCAAAATTGAAGTACTTTCAATTTTGGAAATGATACGAAAGGCACTGATGAATCTTTTTCTTTGTCTATTCCCATAAATTCAACACCCACTCTTTTCAATCCCATGTTTTGTAAGTACAACTTTTCAAGGCACAACAACTTACCCAATGAAGGCAATTCCTCACAATGCGAGCAGTTTTGAAGCTTAAGTTCTCTGAGTAGATTCAGGTTCATCGTCCAACTTGGGAACAACCTCTTGCCTTTATACTCTTTTATGCTTAATACTTCCAAATCCGAAGGTGGCTTTAAAGCTTCAAGTAATGCTTCATCATCTTCTCGCACATCATCTCTATCTTCTTGCACATCATCTCTATCAAAACTCAAACTCAAATCGGTGACATTTTTTTTCCTCATAAGCTGAGCTTTTCTAGCCTCTTCTAGATTTCTCACATTTCCCAACCCCCTTATTTTCAAAATTCCTCTAAGATTATTCAACTTTTCTATACCAACAATCGAAAATGATTCATCATCATTCACGCTTATGATGAATACAGTCAACTCTTTGAGAAGCCACAGATTTCCTGTTCCTTTGGGAAGATACTTTATCTTACAAGAATCCTCAATATCCAAATACATCAAGTTGATTAGTTTTCCAATCCCTTCAGGCAATTCTATAAGATTCGTACACCTGTTAAGAATTAATGTCTGCAAATTGTAACACTCACACAAAGTCTCCGGTAACTTTTCTAGATTTCTATTTTCAGACAAGTTAAGCCACCTGAGATGAACTAAATTCTTTATCGAAGATGGAACTTCTTCGATGCCACACTTGCTAAGGTCTAAAGTCCTTAGACACGTCAAATAATTAAATATATCCTTAACTGCATCAACAATCAATGATGATCCATATCCATCGAATTGAGTGATCAAACTGCGTAATTTGTTGAGATCATAGACATACTCGGGGAATGGAGCATCATTTTTTATCACCAAAGTCAAATGACGAGCATTTGTACATGCATGTGAAGAGTTTATATTCAATTTTGTATCATTTAAGACCTCTATCATCAAGCACTCATCTTTTGCACATGTGCGGGCTAAATCACTCACCATATCATGCAACATATAAATATTTTCTTTGTAGAGTGAAATTTGGAGTAAAGAACGCGCAACTAAATTTTCGAAATAAGTCTCACCAACCATCTCCAAATCATCTTCTTCTTTTAAAAAACCTTGAGCCATCCACATTGTAATCAATCTTCTTTTTTCAATCTCAGAATCTTTGGGAAAGATAGCACAATATGAAAAACATTGCTTTAATGGTAATTGCAAATCATAATAACTAAGTTTCAAAGGACCCAAGATATCTTCATCTTCCCATTCCTTTTTTTCCAAGACTCTCAACCATTCTTTTTCAGATTTCTTAAAGCTCAAAAGTCCCCCTATTGTGGTAGCAGCAAGAGGCAAACCCTTGCACTTATCAGCAATTTTTCTACCAATGCTCTCCAACTTTTGACGATCACCTTGGACAAGAGCAATTTGACTAATTATTAACCAACATTCCTCTGAAGTCAAAAGTCCTACTTTGTGTATATTCTCAGCTTTACATCCCATGACTATAGCAACCCTTTCATTACGGGTTGTTATTAGAATTGTACTTCCCGGCAAACCACACTTGAAAATTTTTTCCAATTCTTCCCATTTGTTACAATTTTCGTTCCAGACATCATCTAGAACAAGCAAAAATCTTTTCTTATTGAGAGAATCACTTATTTCTTTTAATACATTCACTAATTCTTTGAAATCATTCGCAGAAGAACCACAAAGAAATTCCAGAATCGCTTTTGAAATGCGCATTTCATCAAAAGGTTCCGAAACACACACCCATATCGTATTCTCAAAATGAGTTTGGATATCACTATCATTGTAAACTAATCGAGCTAATGTGGTTTTTCCAATTCCTCCCATCCCCACAAGGGAGATGATATGAGGATTAGATTTGGCCTTAAGTATCTGACTTTTGACCTCATCTTTTTCTTCAACTCTACCTTTTACTTTTTGCATATCGATGAAAGGTGTAGTCATATGTCTCTCAATATCCTTTTCAGTTTTTTGGGATGGACTAAGTTGGTACCTAACTTTATCAGTTGCAATATCGTCTAGTCTTCGTTGAATTTCTCTTATTTTTTTAGCAACTTCGTGACTATGACAAACCTCACGCGTAGGAAAGCAGATGGAGCGAAAGATTGAGAGTACCTTGTCCAACAGAGAAATGAGATAGGAAGAGTGGGGTTGATGTTGGGGTTGTGATGTCTTAATCCAGGTCTTCCACTCATCTAGCACGTCGTCCATGTCGTAAGAAACAGCTTTGAGATTGGACAACCAGTTCTTGACAGCAGTCCCCTTCAGTTGTTGTTCCTCTGCATCATCTAGGAGGGCCTGGATGGACTTCAAATTGCTCATGAGTTTCTTAACTTCATCGTTAACTCCAGTCACCAACTTCACCTCTTCTTTTATGGAACTAAGGAGCATGGAGGTTAGGTCCTCCACTACAGCAGAAATAATAGCATCAACCATTTTCAGGGGGATCAAAGGGTAAGCAAAAGGATTAGAGAATTTGATGGAACTAGTGATAACTTGACAATGGCAGTGAGGAGGTAGAGATGGGTAATTGAGTACTTATAGAGCGGAGAGCGTGTTTGATTTTATTATTTTCTGTGCAACTTTGCGTGTGGTTAGGCGAGAAGAATTAAACTTTGCTTCTTGTAGAAAGCGAATTGGATGCTTCCGATCCTTTTATGTGTTGAAAGAAATCGATAAAGGAGTCTTCAGCTGACGGTTCTGCAGTGGCCCGCCTCAAGAGCTCCAATGTCTGGTTTCTCTGCAACTTTGAGTGTGGTTAGGCGAAAAGAATAAAACTTTGCTTCTTGTAGAAAGCGAATTGGACGCTTCCGAGTCCGATCCTTTTCAAGTGATGAAGGAAATGGATAAACAACTTTCATGTTATTCTCTCTCTCGCAACTTTCATTCAATACATTGCGTGTAGTTAAGAGAAAGGGATAGTTGAGGGCATTGGGAATTAAACTTTGCTCTTCTTCTTTTCTTTTTACGTTATCTCACAGCTTTCATCGAATACTTTGCTTCTTGTTGAAAGCCAATCGGATGCTTCCCTGAGTTTGGATTTTCATCGAACACTTTGCTTATTGTTGAACGAAATGGTAAACAGAATTGGATGCTTCTGTAAGTCAGAGAAATCTTTGAATGGCAAGATGATAAAAAGCAAAAAAGATGTGATCTTTATGGGACATGTGTCAAGAAATGCTGTCTCTTCCGCTTTAAGCAAGGACTCCAAGTGTCCAACGAAAAAGGATGCCCTCTGGGCAGTTCGATTGGCATCTTCCCCAACTTTCCCGAGAGATTGAAGGAAAATTGACAGTGACGAAGAGTTTTAGTTTTTGCTGTTCCGAATCATTTTCCCTCCCAAAGCTTCTGCAGAACGTAAACCATAAGAGGCAAAAACTAGAAAACTGAATTGTGGTAATTCTGATTGTCTGTGTCTATATTTATCTTCAAGTCCTTGCAACCGACTTAGTGACCAATGGTTCAATGATGCTAAGACTTGAAAGTTTTAATAAGAATAAATGGTACGATCATCATGTAATCGGATCATGATTACCAAGCCTAATGCTTTCAACAATCAACTATTCCTTACTTAGGAACTGAATTTGACACTAGCACTATTTCTGTATTTTTGAAGTACATGTCCATTTCATTAAATTGGAAAGGAAAGAAATAAAGAAGATGAGGGAAATACAGAAAATGAAACGAGGGCTTCAAAATTTCTATCAATTGCAGTAATGCACTGATCATTTCATAACATAAAAAGCCAATCATCATTCGTATTTTCTTTTCCTTTTTTCTTTTTTGCGTGCATCTGTTGAAGAGAAGATTCCAATTACTATGAAACCTTTCAGTTCTCCTATTTCAGCTGTCCTTTTTTTTTTGCGGTCACAAAGTATACATATCCAGAGCCTCCCACATATATTTCTCTTTTTTTGTCTTTCTTCCCACCGGATAGGATTTGTTGGATCTGAAGGCCTCTGCTGAAAGCTTGGTTGAAGAGAAGTCTGGTTTGGAACTCAGAGATAATAGGGAACCAGGCCAAAACTGCCA
>JANIHY010140555.1:0-10901 GCA_027479065.1 Erythroxylum brevipes
AGACTTTTCCTGCTGTGTGTGAGCCGGCGAGAGGAGCATGGCCCACAGGTCGGTCAGCTGGGGTTTCCTTTGGGGATGTTTTGGGAATGACCTAGATAGGATGTATCGTCATTTATTTTGGATTTGTTCAGTTGTACGTATATGATCGGATACTGATATTAGGGTTTTATGAAATGGAATGAGAAAGACTATTTGGTTTTAAAATTTAGTGAATGCGACCTTACTGCTTTATGTTAATTGATGCCATGAGGTTCTAGAATTGATCGTTCGTAGTGCACCCTCATCGTAGGGTATGTATCGGTATGACCTACAGGCGTCCCGGTGTATACTCTACGGTAAGGGGGCGCTACATTAGGTACTCGACCTGACATATGCTTTACAATTGGGCTAGTTAGTAGATATCAAAGTAATCCTGGACCTGTGCATTGGGTAGTGGTCAAAAGGATACTTAGATGTCTAAGAGGAACCACCAATATGGCTTTATGCTATCAAGGTGGGAGCCTCAAATTGGTCGGATATAGTGATGCCGATGGATCTATTGATAAATACTAGCAAAAGTCCATATTAGGATATGCTTTCATTTTTAGAGGAGGAGTCATTTCTTGGTGTAACAAGAAACAATAATGATTATTGTCCATGATGGAGTCCGAGTATGTTGCATGTACCTCGATAGTGTAAGAGGTGATACGGTTGAGGAGATTTTTTAGGAGCCTTAAAATTACCAGGCATCTTTGTGAGGCCATAGTTATCTATTGTGATAACACAACTGGAATTACTTATGTAAAGGACCCGAAGTATCATGGAAAAACAAAGCATATAGATACTCATTACCACTTCACCAGTGATATCATTGCACAAGGACATGTGGTCCAAAAGCATGTTTCTACGAGATATATAATAGTTGATCCTAAACCAATTGCTATAGATGCTTTTAAAAATCACACTAGGGGTTTAGGTTTGTTAAGGATTTGATGTATTTGTACATTTACTTATGAATTAATGAAATATGTTTTTCATTTTAATCTTGTGTAAATTTGCATAGTAAATTAAGGTTTAATTAAAAATGACACATTTCTAAAAATTATCACTAGGTTTCAGGGTTGCTCTCTCACACGAGAACATCGCCCTAGTGTTATGATAGCAAGACAAAGTTTTGCAAGGTACAAAATGATAAGCAATCTTCTTAATTACTATGACGTGCTTAAGGATTTTGTATATTGCCTTAGCTGAGTGCTAAGATGAGACTTTTTTAGTCACACATGAAAAGTGTATCCATGTAGCCTATATGAAGCCAGATTTGAGTTTATGGTGGCTCAAGTCGGACACTTTTTGGAGTGACTGACCGTGTTCTGTATGGTGTTATTTAGAGCGTGACAAATCCTTAGTGGGAGCTCCACCATAGCATGCACTTCCTATTGCATGTGCTTAAGGCGAACAAAGAAGGGAGTGATGAATAGGTCCCTTCTTCATCACTGTGGACCTATTCATCACTGTGTGAGCCCTGTGGACATCTAGGCCACCTCTATACCCATTGGAACTTTGACATATGTCATGAAGTTGAAAATTGGAGTTGCTACTTTAGCATATTATCCAAGGGCTAAGAATGGTGCGGTCTAGCGGGGTATGACTAGGAAAGCAACTAAGACTTGATGGATTGACACGGGTGTCTAAGGAAAAATCATTTTGATATCACACAAGCTATTAGTGACTCATTGCCTTGGCGGTTACAAATATGCTAACCATGAGTACAAATACATTATGGGATTTTGCATAACTCTTTATGAAAAGAGAGATTAGAGATGCAAAATCTAATGTGATTAGAAATGATTTGGAATATAACAAGATCTTGAGTGATGTTACATTAGTTTGATGGTAACTTAATGTAACGATCATTTTCGGTACCTTTCTTGTATGGACACATGCTCCATTTCCTAGATGATAGTGAAAATGAATATTTGAGGTTGAGAAATAAAGCATGAGTTGCTATGAATAAAACATTTGTTGCTACGTATAAATATGTATTCTTCTTTCTCAAACATGTGTTGCCAATGGAACATATGTTGTTGCCAATGTGTACAAGTGGGAGACGTAGCAAAATAATATAATGTATCCACATTGGCAAAATAATATAATGTGCCAAATCAAAGTGGATAAATAAAATTGGTCTTACAAGAAAGACAAAGCTAATAAGAAAGTGGACAAGTAAACTTGGTTTTGCAAGAGAGACAAAGTTAACAAGTAAGTGGTTATTTATTGGAAGGTCTAACCCATTTTTTATTTCTTTAAGTTGCAAAAGAGAGAACGCATGGAGAAGCTTCTCCCTCCTACACTTAAGGCTCTCCCAAAAATATTGAGTTCTTCGTCATGTTCTTATTTCTTTGAGCCAATATTCAGAAGATTTGGGATTTAAGGTGTCAATTATAGTGAGTAACTCCTGCCCACAACATGGAGAAATGGCAAATTCGAGCTATTTGGAGACATTAGAGTATAAGATAGACTTGTAAAACAAACTCAAGAAAAAGAGACTTGTCAAGTTTGAGAGAGAAGGCTTTAGAGTACCATTCAACAATTATTAAAAATAAAATTTGATATTGACGTTGACCTGTAATAAAATTTATAGTTTCTGAAAAAATTTCAACAACCAATTTGAATTTGATTATAAAGCAACCAGAAAAAAGAGAGGAGAAACTGCCACATGCACCTTCAGTCGTTCATCATGAGAACGTTTATATATATATATCCAAAAGCTTCCAGACCCTTCAGTACTCGACAAAAACTATCTACAGTTCGCTGCGTCTGGCTTTGTTCGACTGCAACTCTGAGCACATTTTGAGTCTTTAGGGGTGGTATTCGCCTGCCGTCATCTCTACGTAACAAGTGTTATTATGCAATGCAATGCTGCAAGTGAATTGGTGAAAGAACAAGAGGCCACGTGGAGTGTTGACCAATTTGGTGGGGTTCCATGATTACCACATGAGACCGTCCTTACGGTAACCAAATTTCCAGAAAACTAAGACCAAAATGGGCCAATTAAAAAGACTCACAATTTAAAACTAAGTTTTTTGAAAAAGAAACACATTCCAAAATCTCTTCTTTGGCTCTCTAAAACGTTTCTCTGAAACAATGTATAGAAGAAGAGAAGAAAAACAGTAGCTAATTTTGGGTTTGAAATTTGAATCCTACCAAAGTAAGTTTTGTTTTCACTTATCTCTCTCAGCTCTCTTTTCAAGTGTGCCGTTTCTCTCTGGGGAAAGTTTTGATTTTTAAGTTGCATTTGGGAGTTTTAGTATGAGAAAACTTTTGATCTTTTTTTTTTTTTTTGGGACTCTGCATTTCTCTGTTATTGTTTGGACAATCATGCAATCAAAAATTCCCTTTCTTAAGCCTTTTTTTTTGTATAATTTATTTTTCCTATTTTCTTTGGTTTCATGCAATTGCTTCTTCTTCTATTTCTTTGTTCGATTCTCAAATTGGATTATTTTAGACTGATGGATTCCAATTCATATTGCAGTGCAGGGATCAGTTTGATTTGATCCTCCATTATGCGTATTTTAAATTTCTTTTTGGTTAATATTGTTTCTGGGAAACGGTGCTCGTCAAATTGCATCTTCAATTTCGATGTTTTGATGAGTTCTATTTACCTTATGTGAGTTTCCCTTTTTGCATTTAATGCTGGGTCTGTTTCTATGATATTTTGTGGTTTAAATTTGGCAGTTTTATAGAGCCCCGCTGAATTCAGAGTTCTAAGGACGGGATTTTATTTCTGCTAGTGTTCATGCTCAATTTGTAATATTTAGCTTCTTTTGATTTTAATTGGACTTTCTTTTTTGTTTTAGTGCTTATTTATTCTTTTAGGTCTCTAATATAATTTTCTCGATTGCTTTTAGGTAAAAGAGAAGGATATTAATCTTCCCATATTTGAATTGGTTCATATCGACATCTTTTGAGTTTGGGATTGATTGTGCTGATTGTAATTCAGGTTCAGATGTGGTGGTGGATTCTCGGGGCTTGATTCTTGCAAACCTTGGGATCACTGAAGTTGTAATCTTAAGTAATTTGAGCAGGGTATTCAAAATGAGTTGTTATGTGAAGATTTGTTAAATGGGGATGCGTACAATGGGATCTCAAGGTGATGGTGGTAGTAACGGCAAACAGTCCGATTACCAGCCATTGGTACGTCAAAATTCATTGTACAGTCTCACTTTGGATGAGGTTCAGAATCAGTTGGGTGACTTGGGGAAACCCTTGAGCAGTATGAACCTTGATGAACTTCTCAAGAATGTATGGACTGCTGAAGCTAATCAGTCGATGGGTATTGAAGTCGAGGGTGTACAATTGGCTAATCAAACTGCTCAACATCAGGCAAACCTGTCATTAACAAGTTCCTTGTGCAAGAAAACAGTTGATGAGGTCTGGAGAGATATTCAAGAAACCAAAAATAATGGGGAAAAGAAGACTAGAGAGCGGCAGCCTACTTTGGGGGAGATGACTTTGGAGGATTTTTTAGCCAAAGCAGGCGTTGTGGCAGAGGTGTCTATGGATAAAAAGGATTTTAGTCCTGTTCTTGGACTTGATACAAGTGTATCTCCGCAGTTCCCACAACAAGGTCAATGGATGCAATATACACATCCACAATATCAGCATCAACAACAGAACATGATGGGGGTTTTTATACCTGGCCAACCAATACCACAGCCACTTCCCATGGGGGCTGGACCGGCTGGTGCTTTGATGGATGTTCCCTATGCTGAGAGCCAGGTGGCTGTACCATCTCCTATGATGGGAACATTTTCAGACGCACAAGCAGCAGGAAGGAAAAGAGGAGCGCCAGAGGATATGATTGAGAAATCTGTTGAGAGGAGGCAGAAAAGGATGATAAAGAATAGGGAATCTGCTGCCCGTTCTCGAGCCCGGAAGCAGGTGACTTTCCACTTAGTTTCTATTTCAAGATCACCATGTTTCTTTCCTCACTTTTTGGCTTATGATCTTCCCTTTTTTCAATTCTTTGTGACCTTAAAGTGTACCATTAACAGGCTTACACAAATGAGCTGGAAAACAAAGTTTCTCGTTTGGAAGAGGAAAATGAAAGGCTGAGGAGACGAAAGGTCAGTGTTTGCTTTTTAGTTATGTTTTTGTTTCCCACGTTAACATCTATGGGACCATGGAAACATTGGTATTGACCAAGATTTTTTTCCTCTTTGTTTTCTTATATTTTTTTCCCTCAAAATTGAAACCAGTTAGAATGAGTCTCATGATTAGTTTAGATTTCTATTAGATTTGTTATGTAATCTATGGTGTGTTTTTATTGGCGACCATTTCATTTCCTTTTATTTACCATTTGGCTTCTTTCCAGAAACATCTCAATTTCTCATTGCTGCCGTGTGTTTATATTTTGGTAGATTCATTAGTGGCTGTAAATGGTAAATGCTTTGATACTTTTAAGAAGCATGATTTTCTTATGAAAATGCCAAGGACTGTCAGAATTGATACCTCAGCTTTAAGCATGCTTCTTTCTGTAATGAATTGCTTTTTCGGGGCACGTTTCTCTTCTAGGTGGTCTTTTGTGGAGTGCTTATGGACTCTCTAGACGGTTAGCTTCATTGTTTAGTAATTATTTCTTAATTCATATTTAAGAGCTTATACCTCCTACTCTTTGTACTCTTTCTTTCTCATACTTCTTTCTGTCTTCCTTCTTCCTAACTGCCCTTCACTTTTCTTTCCTCTCTTGCTCTGAGGATTTCAGTTTGTAGGATAGTGTGATTTGTTGAGTATGTTGCTTGCTTATCTCAGGCAGAATTGTAGGATCCTACTTTTTTATTATTACTTAAAAAGGTTGAGAATACGAGGTTACAACTCAAGGATGTTTGAATGGATATCCTTGGGAAAAGGATTTTGTCTTCAATTATTGGGATGGAAGGATAATTTGATACAGCTTTACAGGATCTCTAGCAGAGGACATGATAGATAATTAAATTGAATGAGATTTCAATTGAGCTAAATTCTTTAAAATATACCAAAAATGAAAATCAGTGGTTTGAATTGAGAATTTATCCATATTCATAATGTGCATTTTATTTGAAAAGGAAAATGAAACTCCATAAAAGATGTTTATTTACATTTTGTGCCATTTTTGGTACTTCGTCCTAAGCCTATTGTATACCGTCCCCTGGTCCCCATAGGAGAAGATTGTAATGAGAAAATAAGCTGTTGGTAAAGAATCAGAACACCATGGCGTTTTGGAACTTGTTTTCTTAAATTATGTCCTTCCGATTCCTTTATACTAAAATCGGATAAAATCTTGCAGGTAATGGGCAGTTTAGTTACTAACAGCGTACTAATAAGGTCATTGAACATTATCAGCAGCAACTGACAAATAACATAAACGTTTGGCTCCCTTATCTGGAGAATTTTTATCCTTTGTGTTTTCTCTCCTTTCTTAGCCAGATAGGATAGATTATTTGATTGTAGGGCCTGGCCTCGTCCATCTCTCACGGATTCTGCTAAAACCAAGATAGTTCTTTTGTTTTTATCTTACAAACTTTGTTATGCCGGCAGATGAATAAGTATTGTTTTCTTTGGCTCTAGCAACATTGGGAGACTATTAATAACTTGGCTTAGCTTATGTCCAGCTGGTAGCCTGAGTTAATATTTTGACTAATAGCCACATAACTTTTCAGCATCAGAGCCTATACGATAATCTTGAGGCATAACTTAAATCACATGGTTTATTAAGCATCTATGATAAACTTTTGGGGTTTGGTACGTTCATTGTCTTCGCCATTCTGTTCTACTTGGTCATCATACTTTCCGTCAACATAATGTGAAGCTGTTTTCTCTTAGTTATGTTCAAGCATCATGGATTTGTTGATATTAAATCTATTCTTGCTTCTTTCTTTGACGAATTAGTTTTAACTTCTTTCTAGTTTTCCTCTACTCACAGGAGTTAGAGAAGATTCTGCCTATCCTGCCTCCAACTGAACCGAAGTATCAGCTCCGCAGAACGTCATCAGCTCCGTTTTAGCTTACTTCTTTACATAAAATTTTGTAGATAAGTTGACTTCTTGTTTGTGCTTCTTATTTTAGTTCTTAGGTCAAAAGTTAAGGAAGCTCTAATTTTCGGTACTTCAAGAAACAGCTATAAGTTGCCTGGTGTAATGGCAGTTATTTATTGTATGAAGTTGAGCTTATAGGCTGTGGGAAGTTGGAAAGAAATTAACTTGGTAGTTTATGGTCTTCGCCATCAAGTGTTGCTAAGATCTGGCTAAATCTATGTGGCCTGCATCAAGCGGCAGAGCTCTGCCTGAGCACCCCCTTTTAGTGTTTTAAGTTACTAAAAGCAATCATCTTAAGATGCTTAGGATGGTTTTTGCGCTTGCGCTTGACATTACTGTCACAGGATTAACTACCGTGGAATATTTTTCTCAAACTTTTTAGTTTGACATTGAAACTATTTTTTGGCTTAAGTTTGGTAATTACAACTTGTCTTATTAGTTTTGCCAATTATTAGTTTCTTGCATGGAAACGAGCTTTAACTTCTTCGTCATTTGTAAGTTTTAGTGCGTTTTTAGGATTATTAGTTTTAAATAGGTTCTAATTTATTCAATGTAATTAAAGAATTTCAATAATTTGGGTTAACTAAGTCATTGTGGTACGTTAATTTTTATTTTTATTTTTATCAGTTGACTAATTAATGTTAATTATCTCTCAATTTCAGTCAATTGATTTATTAGTTTTTATTAGTTTTAGTAAGATTTAATTGACTAATGAAACCTAACCAACTTTCGATTGTAATCAATTGCTATCCTTAGTCAAATAAGTTTGAGATATAACTAATTGTATTCAATTAAGGTTAACTGGATTTCAATGGTTAATTTAGATTTTTATATTTCTTTAGCCTAGAATTGATTTTTAGCTTTGTATCTTATCTTTTCTATCCTAAAATTAGAAACTAATTTTTTAACTTAATTCCTCTTTTTTACACTTATGTTGGTTTTCAAAAGATGATAATAATATGCTTAATTTTAGCTCAATTGTTTTTTAATTTTATTTCAAATTTAAGGTAATTGATAGTTTATTTCTTTTATTTTAGAGTTGAGTTTACCTCTTATTTAGTCCACCATTTTACTTATTATGTTTGATTTTTATTCTTAATTTAATTTATTATCCACTTTAGCACTTACATATTTGTTAATTTAATGTTTAATTTAATTTCTTTCATTTGTATAAAGTGCAAAAAAGAAAAGGAAAAAGAAGATAACAAAAAAAAATCAACCTTAAAATTATATAGTTTAATATATTAAAGAAGAAATAGTAAATAAATTGAAGATAAAAGAGAATCCTAATCTGCTAAGCTGATTCTTATTCAAAAGAGAATCCTAATTTCCTTTCTTTCTCTAAAATTAGTTGTAACCTTCTTTTCTTATATTTGGTTGCTCTTAATTATGTCACCTTCCATGTTTAATTGATTTATTTTCTTCTTAGTATATACAAATGTTTTAGGCTTGGGAATGGGTCGAACCTGGTTTAGTTTGGCCTGAAGTTAACACGCCAAGCAACCTAATGACAAAATGACATTTTTTGTGTGAAAAACAATGTCGTTTTGAATTTTTAAAAAAATAAAAAATCAGGTGTGCGGGCCCATTTCCATCCATGGTTCGAATCCTACCAATAAAGAATGAGAATATAAAAAAGAAGAAATTTGGGTTATGGATGTCATTGTTACTTAAGAGGCAACCTTGCATAACAATTTCGTTCTCACCAGTAATTATTATGCTTAATTTAATTATTAAATAATAAGCATGGAAGAGGTTATAGCTTGTGTCAGTTGGCGAATAAATAGACTATTTATAGAAGAGTGGTGTTTCTTTATTCATTTTCCTCTTTTTCTTCTTTTGTGCATATGTGGTAAAAGGAAAAAAAAATGTAACTTGTGGTCATATTCTTGGATAAATGCAAGGTCTAAGTGCTTCTTTGTTGTTTGTTGTTTGTTCTTTATTCTCTTTTGTTGATTTTCCTCCTTTCTTTTCTCTTCTGGATGGCTCATTCAACTGGTAAACTTATTCTCTCTTCAAATTACTTTCCAAGTCCTTTCCATCAAGTTGTTTTCTTTCCCTTCCCCTTATTATACCCCTTATTATATGATAGTAATGAAGTTACATAAGGTACACGTACCTTGTAATAAACGATTAAAAGTAGTTGTTACAGTTGAGTTGTCACTTGTTTCATTGTAGAAAATGATTTAGCCTTAGGATTTTTTGTAATTAGTTCCTTTTCAAAAATAACTTTTAAACTATGTTTTTTATTAAAAAAATCCTATAGTTATAACATAAATAGTCAATTAAGTTATTATTAGACTCCTAAGTTCAAATGGCAAAATTGTATAAACATTAACAAGCTTTGGTTGATACTTAACCTTCAAATTGACTTGAAGATAACATATTAACTATGGAATAAGATAAAGACACATAAGTAGCCAAGGAAAAACATGCACTATCGATAAAAGCTCGAGAGTAAGTAAGAATTGGAAAGCAGTAGTACTCATTGAAGGAAATCTTCAATGATGAACAATATTCGAATGTGAGACCAAACATGATGTTCTAACTAATTCGAGTTAACTTCTAAGGTGCACAAAGACACTTAAATTTAATGATGAGGTTCAAAGATATTTAAATCTATAGGGTTTATTATGTTGTGGCTAAGATTACTTGTAACTCAAATCATAAATCAAGGTGACTACACCGTGAATGTACTTGAATAGACCGTATATAAATATGGTTCAAGATGGCTAAACCAAATGTTTATTAAGGTACTTATCTTTAAAAGGCAATTTTGTAACAACACATGATAACAACATAAAGTGGTGGACAAAGAAATTGGTAGTACTACCTTACAAAGTGGGAATACTTCTTTAAGTTATGGGAAAATGGCCAGAGGTTAATAAAGTAAAATCTTACAAACTATATTTTCATGTGTTATAGTGACAAAAAAGGGAACAAAAATCCAACTAACTTAGTGAAATTCGTGGTAGAGGTGATAAATCTCCACTAATTGTGTGGATTAGTAGAAAAAGTCCATAGGTTAACTTACTTGGTCCCTAAGTTATTGCAATCCTTTATAACAACTTTTATAGCTTATTTTACAACATTGCATATATTCAATCATCTATAAGAAAGAGTTAAAATATTTCTTCTTATTAAGAGCTTTGAGTAAGAAGATCTTAGGTGATTCTATTATAAAGTTCTTCAAGTTAGAAGTAATTGAACTTCGTTATGTTAGTTTACGAATAAATCAATAAAATGTTGACTTTTGCCTTATCTGTCTCTCGTGCATCTTTTAAATGAGTTATGCTAAACAATTGTGTTTTGAGAATGAGTGAAACATTTAAAAATTAGTAGTTTAAGGTGCTCAAGAATAAATGAACTTGTTGGTTAGTGATCTTGAAGGAAACTTAAGGAAGGTTTTGGTGGACTTAATTTTGATTGCCATAAGAGGAATTTGGTAATCTTATTCTATTATATTGCACTAAAAAAGGTGCCTAAAATAACTAATATCAGAGATTGGAGAGGATTTCATATATTACTGGTTAATAATGGTTGATATAACCAATCTTGTCAAAATAATTGCTAAATTAGAGATAATTATTAGTCCTCTAGCCCTAATGAATGAGTGTACGATTCCTTTATTAGAATGATATAAAATTTTGGTATTTGAGTTTCAAAAAATAAGAAAAACACTTAAAGAATAGTTAAAAGTGTAGGAAAATTCCGGTGTGAGCATCACATGTCCACGGTGCGGAAAACAAAAATTTTTGTCCCGGGACCTTCTCGAAAGCCAGGATCCATGTGTCTATACAACAAACTCAAACCATAACGGCCAAAGGAGACCGTCTCTAACGGTATCCA
>JANIHY010140624.1:0-10895 GCA_027479065.1 Erythroxylum brevipes
CGAAGAGAATTTTCTAAAAATTGAAAAAATAGAAAGATTTTATTAATAATGTAAAAATTTTAAAAGTTTTTGTAAAATTCTTTGAACTAACAAAAACTCAAAAGTCTTTTTATGTAATATTTTGTGCTTGAAGAATTTAGGCAAGACAATAGGTCGAGGCAGGCTTGAGTGGGCTCGCCTGACCCCTGCCTTGATCAGGCCAGAAATAGCGACCAAGCCTAAAGCAACTGAAACCGAGCCTAAACTAAATATATTTTTTAAAGAAAGCAAAATGAAGCCCAAGCTGGAGACCCGACCCTTTTGTCATTCTCACTGAAGATCTAATAAATCCGGTTCTTTGAAACCCATGGATAGACCAACAACACCCGCGATCTATAATCCAACCCGAGACGTTGTCTTTCGACTTTACTTTACCCGTACACAAAACACCCCCTCTCTCCCCTGCAATCTCTCCCATATAAAAACACAAATCCCAAATGCATATACAGCCAAGACACCACCTCCATATCTCATCTTTTCGTTATCTTTCTCTATACTTTCCGCAGGTACTTTCGTCCAAACGAATAGAGAACAGCAAATCGAAATCAATCAATCAATCACGAGAGGGGTCTCTGATATCATAAATTATTTCACAGAAAAGGGAGGAGATACATAGTATAGGTTTTTGATTAAATTTGTTGTATCGAACAGGATAGTGATTAGTTGGCAATATATACAAATATGGGTAAGAAGAGGAAATCAATAGCTACGAGCCTCGACGAGGTGGATCGGACCATGTACGCGTCGTTCTGCAGCGCCGCTAATTCCCTCTCTCAGCTTTATACACAGGCCATGAACCACCAAAAGCTTTCTTTTCAAGCCGGTGAAAGACACGGTCTTGTAAGACTTCCTTTTCTATCACCAGAATTCTGTTTCTTTTACTTTCATTCTTTTGCGTAACCTGTCTCGTTCGTGTTTGTGCGTGTAAGTGGTCTGGCGGGTGTTTTTGTATCGGTTATTTTGTTGGGTTTTTTTTGGGTGATCAAGTATGATTTTTTCTTCTTCCTGCTGGTCTTTTGTTATTGGGTTTTCATGATTAAGGATGGAAGGTACCGTTTTTCAGTCTGACGGTTTCTAATTTCGCATCGGGTTACTTGTTTGTGCTTTTCTAAACCAATTTGAAGGATACAGTGAATGGATGGATTGATGGCTAGGATAGCAGATATGTTGATGGTTTAATTAGGGGAATCATGCTGACAGTGATGGAGTGATACTACAACTTTGGTCCTTGTTAGTAATTGATGAAACTGGAAAATTGGAATGTTCTCTTCACTTGTTTTAGGGTGGCTTATGGTAGATTGATTCAATAAAGCCTACTCCAATATCTAGTTGCATACTCTTTCGTGGTGGACTAGCAAGCAAGCTATTTACCATTGTAGCATTGATTAGAAAATTTTAACGCCGTTAATCTTGGATCCTATGTTACTCATAGGCGTGGTCCAAGGAAAGTTCTTGAATAACAACAAAATTGGGATTTTTAATACTTTGAGTCTTTAAAAGTAGGATTATAGTTTGTAATTTTTTTTTTAATAAGGACGAGCCTAGCTCATCTGATCTGTCTTCTCCTTATTTCTTTAACTTCTAGGTTTCTTTTTATTCCTCTTTCCTTCCTTATTTGGTAAATAAGTCTATGCAAGTATTTGCCCATATAAAACAATATTATGATGCCAACTGGGATATATTTTTTATGTCAATGCTCAGACTCACAGATAATGAAGACAATTGTATATACTAATTCAATAAATCTGCATAGTTAGGAAGTTTTCTCACTAAATTTTTGCTTAATAGATCCAGCTTGAATTTTGAAAGGATCTAATGTATTTTAATAAAAGAATTTAAACTTTTCTTATGCAAGTGTTGAAATAATGGCTTTAAGATGCATCTAGTAGAAGGTAACAATGATGGAACTTCTTCAAGAAGAAATGTAAACTGCCGTGGTTGAAAAAGAAAGCTGAAAAGGGTGTGTGGTTAACAGAATTTCAGAGTGGTTTTTTAACTTGAAAATCTATTATTGTTGTGTTTGTAATCAATTTACTTAAATGTAAATTTATGACTGAATAATGTAAAATTTATAGGATTGTTCTTAATATTCAAATATGTATATTCTCTTAGTTTTTTTCTTCTTAAAGTTGTGAAAAAAGATGCTCACCAAAGATGTACCTTTGATGTGCATAAGTAAAAATATTTTAAAGGTAGATCTTGTAAGAATGTTTTGATAATTTATTCAATCAAAGATATCACCGACCATGCTACTTTAGAAGCAAATATAGCCCATTCTCCCCAATCTAGTAAAGAGCACAAAACAAGTAGCCGGACATAATTGTTCTCATAATTTTGTATGAAATTGTTAATAGTTATTTTTGAGGAAGAGGAAAAGGGTGTTTGAAGGGGAGGAAAGATATCTTTGCTTCTTGTACCGAATTGCCTTTATTAATTTAACTTGTTGACTTGAGCTGTTCATTTTGATGTTACTACTAAAATGATGGAGGATGTTATTTTCTCCCCGTAAAGCATCTTGACCTTCTTTTCAACTATTTTCTTATGTCACTGTTCCTTTATTGCACTTAGTTTGGATGAGTTCATCAATTATAATTGTAGCTCAAAAATAGTGACATTTTGTAACTTTTCCTGATTCAAGCTTGTTACATATAAATTCAATATGAGAACCTCTGAGAGATTTGGTTATCTGCTAGTTGATTGGTTGAATTGACATGACTAGTAGTGATGCAACCAAACAAAACTTTCTCTCGAATAAAGTGGCAATCAATTTCTCTATGTTTGGTTCTTTCATGGAATACTGGGTTAGAAGCAATATGGAGAGTAGCTTGATTATCACACAATAACTTCATTAGTGATACTTCTACAAACTTTAACTCTTGAACTTATTGCTTCATCCAAATAAGCTCACAAGTTGCTAGAGCCATTGCACGATATTCTGCTTATGCACTCGACGTAGCAACAACATCTTGTTTCTTACTTTTCCAAGATATAAGATTTCCTCCAACAACTCCAAAACCCGAAGTAGAACGCCTATCAGATGGAGAACTTGCCCAATCAGCATCAGAGTATCCAATAATTTGTGAATGATCTCAGTTTTCATATAATAATTCTTTTCCTGGTGCACCCTTAATGTACCTCAAAATTCGAATAACTGCATCCCAGTGACTATCACATGGAGCTTGTAGGAATTGACTAACAACACTAACCGAGAAAGAAATATCAGGTCGTGTGATGGTGAGATAATTTTCCTACCAATCTTTGACATCGGCCAGGATGAGAAAGTGGCTCCCCTTGATTAGGTAAAAGCTTTGAATTAGGATCCATAGGAGAGTCTGTTGGTCTACAGTCTAACATCCCTATTTATTCTAGAATATCCAATGCATACTTTCTATGAGAGAGTACAATATTAGATTTGGACTGAGCAACTTCAATGCCAAAAAAATATCAGAGTTAAATCGAATCTTTTGTCTGAAAATGACGAAACAGATGTGTCTTCAATTGTTCAATCCCACCTGGATCACTTCCAGTAATGAGTATCATCCACACAAACAATTAGATAGATACACTGTTCTGATGATGTATATTTATAAAAGACAGAGTGATCAGACTCATGTCGATTCATACCAAACTCTTGAACAACATGACTTAAGTTGTCCAAACCAGGCACGAGGAGATTGTTTCAAACCATATAAAGAGCGACGAAGTTTACACACTAAGCTGACAGTTTATCTTGACTAGGGGAAGAGATATGAATGAAACATGTGCAGCCAAAGACTCGTTGTGGAAGGGAGAATAATAGTTGATCAGGAAATAGGATAGATTGGGGTACCTGATTCTGTAGACTAGATGATGGCATGCTATTAATCAAGAAGCATGTAGTTAAGACAACATCTTCCCAATATTGTGATGGAACCTGATAGTATAAAGGCAAGGTACGAGCAGTTTCTAGGAGATGTCTATTCTTTCATTCAACAATCCCATTTGGTTGTGGAGTTAAGCACATGAGGTCTGATGAAGAATTCCTTGGAAACATGTGAATTGGGTGAAAGGAATGGACAAATATTCACAAGCATTATCACTTCTCAGCACCGAAATATTAGTGTTAAATTGTGTCTTAATTTTTTGCAAAAAAAGATTTAAAAATGGAAAATAATTTTGAACGAGCTTTCATTAAAAATGACCAAGTGCAACGAGAATAATCGTCAATAAATGTAACAAAATATTGAAATCCCAAAATAAAAGAGACACTGCGAGGACCCCAAATGTTTGAATGAACTAACTCAAAAGGGTATGTAGCCCGTTTATTGACATGCTTTGGAAATGAACTTCGAGAATGTTTTCCAAGCTGACATGATTCACAGTCTAAAGAAGACAAGATAGGTACAGTAGGCACCATCTTCTAGAGTTTCAACAAACTACGATGCCCCAAACGATTATGAATTAGAATTGGAGATTCTGAAATAGTGCATGCTATAGGTGAAGGAGGTATATTTAAATGATAGAGGCCTTGTGACTCATGTCCTGCGCCAATCATCCGTCCCGTATTGCGATCTTTTATAGCAACATAATTTTTATTAAAAGTGATAGAACAATTTAAAGATTGTGCAAGTTTACTAACAGATGCAAGATTAAAGGGGCAATTAGGAATATAAAGATTACATTCTAAATGCATGGATGGAAGTGGTTGAGCAGAACCTACAACTTTAACAACTGTTTGAGTCCCATTAGCTAAAGTAACAGGAGGAAAAGATGTAGCGTTAGTAAAATGAGAGAGCAAATGTGGGTTACCAGAGATATGATCAGAAGCACCAGAATCAAGTACCCAAGGGAAAGACTTAGTGAGGCATGTTATGGAATTACTCGAATGAGCTATCGAGCAATAAAGGAGGAAGACTGCTTAGCTGCCTGATACTTGAGGTACTCTTCATAATCAGTACCAGTAAGAGTCACCGATGGCTAAGTAGAGGGCTCAGACTGAAGGTCAGACTGATTAGTATGAACAACATTAGCAGCTCGAGGGCGACCATGTGATTTGTAACATTTGTCCTTAGTATGCCCCCATTGATGACAATAACGACATTTGGGTCAACCACCACCACCACCCTCGGCTCTACTCTATTAGTACTCTGAGACTGAGAGGTCGAAAGAATTAACTAAGGGAGATCCTATCATAATGATAGTTGACAAAACATGTAATAAGCGAGCAAATACTTCATCCAGAGAAGGTATTGTAGGACTTGCCAAAATTTGATATTGTATTGAAGTAAGTTCAGGACTGATAGCAGTAAAAGTAAGAGCCATAAAAAATTTCTTTCTCTGTGCAAGATCTTCTACTACAGACTTACCAATAGGTAGTAATAGGTTGGATTCTATCTTCAAGAAGGCCATTCTACCAAGAAATTTAGACATGTTCATATCGTGTTGTTTGAGATTAACCAAGTTTGATACTACAGAACACAATCTTTGAATGTCTTTAATATAAAGTAATTTTGCCTGACTCCATATCTCAACACAAGTTTTGTAGGCCTTATAAATAGGGTGGATCTGATGACCAATTGTTTGTCATATCATACAACATAATAATGCATCAATTTGAGCTCAAGCAGATTTATTTGTTTCAATATCCTCAACCCTAGTAGTTAAGTGATTGGCTGCCTTGACTCATACAGCACAATTCAACAGACGCAGCCCATGATATATGATTAGAACTACCTACTAGTTTTTTGTCGTAATTGAGGGAAGAGAAATAAAGGGAAAAGCACCTAATTGAGACCTGAAACCTATAGGAGCCATGAACGGATCTGGGAAAATTTTTTTCCAGTGAATGTCAGACTAATTTTTCGATGACTTGATGGTGAATAGAAGGAAAACTCAAGGGAATCAGCTCACTGGTGACTACTGAGGTAGTTGGTGCTGGCAGTGACAAGTCACGCTCACCGAAGAGAGATCGATAAAAGGGCCGTTTTCTGTCAACTTCTGGTGACCTTTTCTGGCGGCGAAATCAATCGTGGGCTATGGGAAGCGACTGGTCGACATTATCTGAACAGGTGAGTGGTGATGGTGAGATGAGACGCGTGCCTAAGAGGGAGATCGGAAAACCAACCACCATAGCGACGAGCGGCACGTGATGGTGTGTGGAGTAGCTGGGGTTCTGCTGGCAAGTGAGGGAGCAACAAACTGGTGATGTTAGATATTTGATCTAACACCAAATTAATGAAGTCTGAACTTTGCCAGAAATTGATTGGAAAGTAATTGGAAAATCCTAAAACCGTAGTGCTTTGATACCATGTGAAACTCGGAGAAAATTTTATTATTCATATCATATATTCGTTGATGAAAATGCAAGTATAAATAGTTAATGTCTAACCCTAGAATAGGAAATACAATCAATAGTATTAAATACTTTCCCATTTTATCACTATACAGCTATGTACAACTCAACACTGCTTAAGGGAGATAGAATGTTCTCTTTATTTAAATACAGCAAAAACTCCCTTTCTGATTTAAAAATTAGTTCCTTTGTAAATAAAATTACAAAATTGCACTCTTTTAACCAGATTTGATTCCAAATCCTTAGTGACTGACTTGGTTTTACTCCAAATTGTAATGAGGATTTCTTTATTCCTTCTTTACCACTACACTAAGTAAAAGTTTCTCCTCTAGCTTGTAATAGTGGCTAAATTTTCCTGCAGTGGGATCACCTCTCAATGACAACTCATATATGGTCTTTTGAAAGTGAATGGGGAAACAAAATCATTATCAAATAATGGGTTAAATAAATAAAAATACTTGCACCTTGAGTCCTATACACAATATTTCTTTTCTATCAGGGCCCTAAATGTTGTTCCATCCTATCTTTCTCACTACCATCTTCCCAATTGTAACAAGAACCAAAAGTTTCAAATGAGGGTTTTACTGCCTTTGATTAGTTGCATTCTCGTATGAGCTAAGTCAGATGTGTTTGTGTTAGAATATTTGTCTTGCATATCTCGTTCTCGTCGTTTTTGAATTTGGGATTTGGGACTTGTTAGGGTTTCTTTTCCTATTGTGTCTCTTAGTTACACTTGATCATGCTCCAATCCTGCTTGGGCTTATGTGACAAGCGGTTAAATGATGTGCCGACATCATCTAACTATAAATATTTTTCTCCTGTTTTGTTGGACACTTGTGGACAATTTCTGTAGTTAAATGCCAGTTAGTCTTCCATGTAACTCCTTTTGTTCTACTAGGTAATACCAGCTTATGAAGGTTCTTAAATTTTATATTGCCAAATGTGCAAATTTTCATCAAATTGGACTCATTGTTGTTTTTCTTTACTTTTAAGGGCTAGTTAACCATTTCTTAACATGGGAGACTTTGTTTTAAGTTTTTTTTTTTTATTTTACGAAACCTTCTCTACGTCTGAACCAAACACAAGCTATTACTAATTTGTTGGAGAATAGCAAACTACATGGTGTTTTAAGCCAACCACATTGACAATCAACTTCTCTCTTCAGTGCTGTCATTTTTATTTTTGGACAACTGTATTGAATAATTCTCTTGATATGGAAGTATACTTTTCCTAAATCTTTTGGTGAACTTGGAGGTGAAAAATGAGAAATTTCTGGTGCTAATCACTTTTTTATTGTACCTAAAGAATGATAGTAACATACCAGTCCTATGCACCTTTGTATTGTTATGAAAACAGTGAACTAACATTAAAGAACCTTTGGTGTGTGTGTTACCATTCCTCGCCCACTCATTTCAAAGAAATATTATGAAGAATGTTTTTTTTTTCAATTTTTTTTAATAATTAATCTTGTTACGGTTTTTGACCTTCCTTTTTCAGCTACCTAAGTTAGCATTTTAATTTGGACACTGCAATGATGTATAAAGTTTGAACTTACAATTCCATGGTTTCTGTCACAGTTCCCATAAAACCTCATTGATTTGATGTGTCTTGGTCTCCCTGTTGATTTAGGAAAAACTGTATCAGTGGATTCGAAGACAACAAGAAGAGGGATCGAGAGTTACGACGGTTGATATTCTGAATTATTTGCAGGTTTGAGTGATTGTATCCAGTTTTACTCTGCCTGGAGTTATTAATCACCCCCTACTTCTTTCCTTTTACCTGTTATTATTACTGAAGAATCCAATATGAGCGTGGCACCTTAACTTGCATGTTTATCCAAGCAATCGTGCATCTATTATATCCTGTTAGACAGTGATAGGGCTGTACATCTAAATACATCTAATTATGCACTTCTTATGATCATGAGCATGTTTAAGTAATTTCTAAGTGACGTTTATAGCATTGATGATGTAGTGCACGAGTGAACGTTAAAGTGTATCTGACAGCTGATGATGGAGTGTACAAGGGAATGCTAAAGTGTAAAGAGCACAAAGGGACATTGACTTGAGAGGGACTCTTAAGAAGTGCTTTTTACACTTTTATTTTTGTTCTTGCACTAATTTTCTACTGCAAGAACATATAATGTGATTGACTATGATTTTACATGCAACTATATTGATAATTTCTTCATTTTGATTGTTAAAGAGACATTATTGCTTTGATATTGATGCAGCATGAGTTGGAATATTGTGGGGAAGAGCCATCAATGTCCCCAAGAGCACCGCACCAACATCAGAATTCCCAGCCAAATCAGTTCTCCAGCTCTGGCCTTTTGATTTCTTCAGGCTCGACAGGCCCAACAATTGCCAACCAGCACTGTGATCAACAAACCAAGAATGCAGTTTTCTCCAATGCTTTGTCAAGCCCCATCCGTAGGAGCCTCCAAAATTATCACATTGCTCAAGGAGGCTACTATCCAGCCTGTGGTCCTCCATCAGGCAACCAGAACAGGGAGTCCAATCCTCTTAGCTCCAATGATTCCTCCATGGACATATGAAATAGCAGTTCTCTTGAACAACTTGCTTTATGCTGTTAATGGACCTGGAAAGCTGTTGGTGCTTCACTTGTGGAAGTTGTACAAGACAAATTGCATTATCTTGGTATGTTAAGCATGCGAAGGAAAAGCCTGGCGTGAGTTCTCATGGGGCTTAATACATTTCTCTGAGCAACATAAGCCATCAGTTATTATCTTTTGTCTTTTTAGCTGCTTAATGTCAGTCGTGTAAAGCACTTGCATTGAATTGACCATGTTCCTTACAAGTTGATGCCTTATGTTGGTTATTGTTAATCTTGCTTTCACAAAATGACTTGTTTCTCAATAAAGTGCTTATAAAATTGTGGTTCTATGTTGCTGCGTCTGTCTCTTATACAGACTGGTTTACCAAATTTTCATTTTTATTCTGCAGAATCATAAGATGGTAAATGGAATTCTAAGACTTTGGTTTTACTGGATCTTGGTAGGTCCTTATGTGCAGCAGGTAATGAAACAATCCAAAACATGTGAAGAAATCTATACATATATTCATTTTGGAGTTTCTACGTTAGGGGAGGAAAACAGAGTTAATAAGTTCTGTGAATACGTATCAAGAGAAAGGTGGTCGTTAGCACATAGCGGAAACAAGTAGCTTTTACTGGAAGTATTGATTATGTGAAACTTTGTATAGTTAATTGTCAATTCTCTTATAGTAACAGTAGGAAAAAGGAGAGTCAATAGTCATTTGTCAACGTCCTCAAAAGATGTTGCAATCAAAATCATGTTTTATCAATAATAGCGATCATTGTAGATTGATGAAGAATGAACACGTTTCAAAAATTATACTGGGATAGGAGCTCCGGAGCTTACCATAAAATGGGGACAGAGAGCTTGAGTTTCTAGTATCTCAAGCTTAATCAAGATTCTAGACACAAATTTATGGGAAAGAGAGGAGAGAAAAGAGTTGTTTTTGTAATTATATCTTATCCTCTTGAATGATTATAGGCCTCCTGTTTATATACAGTTAACAACCTGTTAACAGTCTGACATATGGCCTAATAAAAATTATAGAATTAACACTAAAATATCAAAATTGCTAAAAAATAGTATCTGTGCTATGCCATAGCTCTCTTCCTCAAGATGAAACTGGTCTTCAAGTCTCCAAACCCAACTTCCAACTTGCACCTTCCGTATAATGTCTTTGCCATTGATCTACATTTTGGTGCTTATCAATTCTCCTATCCGTAAGAGTTACAAGGAGCAATTGTTTAGTGCTAACTTGACAACGCAGCCAAGATGTAACTTGAAGGACAACTAGCAATGCTCCTTTAAAAAGCTTGAGCTGAGAAACATGAAAAATAGAGTGAATCTGCATGGAATTTGGCAATTTTAACTTGTAAGCTACCTTACCAGTGATCTCTAATACCTAAAATGACGTAAAATACTTAGGCCCTGATTTATTTTAGGCCTAAACTGCATAGAGATTTGTCTATAAGGTTGTAGTTACAACCAAACATATTCTCCCGATTGCCTATTACTTCTATATTTGTCTGCATGAGCCTTCATTATACTTTGAGCCTTCAGAAAGTGTTATTCAAAAGCTAAATTATAGCCTCCCTCCTCTGCAAAGATCTGTCTACAGTGTCATCTTTAGTATCTCTAGGTATATAAGGAAAATGTAATGGAGGATGTTGATTATAAATAGCCTCGTAAGGAGTTGTGACAGTAGCGGATAGAAAAGTTGTAGTGTACCATTATGCAATTAAAGGCAGTCACTTACTTCGTTCGTCAGGCTCATCTCAACACATGCTACACCTAAGGTATGATTCAAGCCTCAAGGCATCTACTAAGTGTAAGTGTAAGTCGTGTACAAGTCGACTTGTACAGTGAGTAAGTCGACTTACACGTATTCAGTACCGATAAGTCGACTTGTACATTGGGTAAGTCGACTTATGCAAGGACGGTACTGTTTATTTGTGCCCTAAAGGCAAT
>JANIHY010140838.1:0-10862 GCA_027479065.1 Erythroxylum brevipes
TATTTATTCATTCAGTCTGCATACGACTGTGAATAAAACGCGCTAAAGGGGATTGCCTTTAGGGCACAAATAAACAGCACCGTCCTTGAATAAGTCGACTTACCCAATGTACAAGTCGACTTATCGGTGCTGAATGCGTTTAAGTCGACTTACTCAATGTACAAGTCGACTTGTACACGACTTACACTTACACAATGGTGCTGCATTGATTGCCTTACATAGCAAAAGTTCAGTTACTTGCTTAACAGTAACTGAGAAGGAAGTAACTGAAGGTCAAAAAGAGGGAAAATCAGAAAGGTTCGAAAACAATCTAGCTTAAGATCCAATATCAGATTATGACAGCGACGGTAGTCGCCTAAATGATAAAAAAGGGAATATTTACGAGGATTACAAAGCTATGCATGAAAAATGGGTGAAAATGCATAGAAAAAATGAAAGATTAAAGGAAGAGAATTTTTCTATGAAGAACATCATACAAGAGTTAGAAAGAAGCTGATGTTGACGTCAGATGAGCTTGGTGAAGCTAGAATTAAATTCGTAAGTACTGAAAAGGGATTGAGGATGTTGAATCGAGGTACGGAAAAACTAGATAAGTTGATAGAAATTGGTAAAGTTAAAGGGAATTTTCAAGGCATTGGCCATAAGGATGAATGCTCTAAAGTGAATGAGAAGAAAGATGACATATCCAAATCTATCCGAGAAGAAGAAACATCGAGAAAGAATCAAAAATTTATTCCCACATGTCATTTTTGTGAAGTCATTGGACATATAAGGCCAAAATGTTATCAGTTACTACAGATGTTGTTTCAAAGAAGACAAAATCTAAAATCTAGGCACTCTCCATTAAATTTCCAACAACATCCCATGACATCAAAGCAAGTTTGGATTAGAAAGGGTCAAGTACAAGCACAAAAATGTTGTGAAGGAAAAACAAGAAATTGCCCAGATTTGCAGTTAGTTACTGCTGAGAAAGTAATTGCAGGAACTGATCTGTAGTTAGTTACTGTTGAGGAAGTAACTGTACGAACTGAAGAACTTTCAGTTACTTCGGATGATGAATCACCCAAAACACTAATAGTTGATTTGAATCGAGATTCTTTATATCAAATTCGAAGAAATCATCCAGTAGAAAATGTCATTGGAGATGTCAGCGAAAGAAGAAAAACAAGATAAAGAAAAAGGGTTGATTATCGAGGACTTGCAAGCTACTTGAGAACTCGCAAAACAACGCAAATACACTTTGACCATGCAGTTAACCACTTCCGTTTGTTCATCCGATTGAGGATGATAAGCGGAGCTGAAACAAAGCTTTGTCCCACTTGAACGAAACAATTCTCGCCAAAAAGCACTAGTAAACGTTACATCTCAGTCACTAACCATTGATTCTGGTAAGCCATGTAATTTAACCACATTATCAAAAAATAACATTGCCACACTAACAGCAAAATATGGGTGAGAAACAGCTATTAAGTGACAATATTTTGATAATCTATCAACAACGACAAGAATTACATTTTTACCAAACGAAGTAGGCAAACCTTCAATGAAATCTAACGAAACATCAGCCCAAATTTGGGAAGGCACGGGTAGTAGTTGAAGTGGACTCGTCGGGTGAAGGTTTTCAATTTTGTGACGTTGGCAAACCCCACAAGACTTAACAAAAGTTCAAACATCTTTTTTCATGCCTCACAAATGAAAATCTCTAACAATTTGGAAGAGTGTTTTCTGGTAACCTTCATGCCCTTGACAATGAACTCCAGCTAGAATGTAAGCTATAGACTGTGAATTTTTTGGTACATAAACCCTATTTTTAAACAACAACAACCCATTCTTCACAGTCCATTGTCCCCCCGTTGTTTCAGCTTGAACTCCCTGTATTAATTTTTGAACTACTGCCGAGTTTTGTTACTTACTCTGAATTTTATCAAACAAGCTTAATTGAGGCATAGTCACTGCCATAAGCTCGCTATTATCTTCATCTATACGTGATAAAGTATCTGTAAATACATTATTTTTTCCAGCCTTGTATACAACAGAGAAATCATAACCCAGAATTTTACTAACCCAGTGTTGTTAAGGCAGAGTAAGCAGCCTCTGTTCTAGCAAAAATTTGAGGCTATAGTGATAGGTCCAGACAATAAAATGCCTTCCCTATAAATAAGATCTCCAATGTTTGATTGCTTGTACGAGCCCAATCAGTTCTTTCTCATAAACCGAAAGTCCATGATGTCGGTCAGCTAAACCCCAACTAAAAAAAGCAATGGGATGATGTTCTTGCAAAAGCACAGCCCCAATGCCCGTATCACACGCATCACATTCAATTATAAAAATTTTGGAGAAGTTAAGCAATGCTAAGACTGGTGTAGAAATCATGGCTACTTTCAACTTATGGAAAGTGTTTGTTGCTTCAGATGTCCACTTGAAGGAATTTTTGCGAAGCATGGAGGTTAATGGTGTTGCAATAATGCTATAGTGTTGCACAAAGTTACGATAATATCCCGTAAAATCAAGGAAACTGCGTAAGCCCTTAATCGTTGTTGGTTTTGGCCATTTTTGCATTGTGTCAATCTTTGACGAATCTGACATGACTCCCTCACTCGAAATTATATGCCCCAAATAACAAACTCGCAACTGGTCGAACGAACATTTGGATTGTTTGAGAAATAGCTGGTGTTTCTCCCGCAATTGAAAAACCGTGCATATATGGCCAACGTATTCAATTTTTGTTTTGTTGTACACAAGAATATCGTAAAAAAACACCAATACACATTTTCAAAGATAGGGAGCAAATACCTCATTCATCAAAGCTTGAAATGTAGATGGCGCATTTGTGAGACCAAATGCCATTACAAAAAATTCGAAATGTCCGTGATGAATACGAAAAGTTGTCCTTTCGAAATCCAATTCCCACATTCGAACTTGATGGTACCCAAAAACCATATCTAATTTAGTAAAGTACATGGTTCCATGTAACTCGTCTAACAGTTCATAGATCACTGGAATAGGAAATTTGTCTTTTATTGTCTTTGCATTTAACTGGCGGTAATTAACACACATCCGCCAAGAACCATCGGCCTTAGGAACCAAGATCACTGGAGATGAAAAAGGAGAATTACTTGGCCGAATAACTCCTTGTTGCAACATTTTTGTACATTGCTTCTCAATTTCTTCTTTTTGGGCATGTGGATAACAATAAGGACGCACCACAACCGACTTTGCTCCTGGCTCTAGTGGGATTCGGTGATCACATCGACGGTTTGGAGGTAACCCTTGAAGCTCGTGAAAGACATTAGAAAATTTTGAGAGAAGTGTTTGAATGTGTTGGTCAATGGGCTGTCTCACTGAAATAGCTTTAACTTCACATGGGTTGATTAATCTATTGTCTTTTAGACCATTTAGAGTCACAGGTTGGGATTTCACTTTAAAATTCATCCACAATTCTTCAAAGTTCCATAATATGGGCCCAAGAGTCTTAATCCAATTAACACTAAGAACGATGTCCACTCCACTTAATGTAAGCACCCATGGATTTACTTTAACAGTGACATCTTGCAATTGAATAGCTATCCCCTTAACCATGCCCAAACAATCATTTTTCAGTCATTGCCATGTCTACAAAGGTATGGATACTTCCAGAGTCAATTAAAGCTACCACCACATTACCATTCACGCTGCCCTTCACCTTCATTGTCTGTGGTCCACTCTCGCCAGTGATGGCATCAATCGAGATTTGGGGTTGATCTCCTTCTACGAGTTGGTCACAACCATATTTTTCAATATTATCATCTTCTAAAAATTCTATCCAAAATAGACATTTGCATTGATGCCCTCGTACAAGCAATTCATCACAATTAAAACATAGATCCTTCTTTCGTCGTTCCTCCATCTCCGTCGGAGTTAACCTCCGAATGTTGCGTGGTTTAGAATGCGGAATTGTAGATGTGTCCGGTAGTTGTGCTCTAGGGATTCAATGTTTCGTACAAACTGATAACACCTTTCATAAAGTCGTGCAAGACTCATGGCCGATGATAAGTCTGGGGGATACTGTAACACCACATCAACAGAAATGTGATCCTTCAAACCACTGATAAAAATATCTACTTTTTGTTCTTGATTGAGTGAACCAACACGTGAAACTAATTGCTCGAATGCCCTGTAAAAATCAGCCACCAAACCCGTTTGCTTTAATTTTGCCAATTCGCCCAATTTTCGATTGTGCATCGAAGGCCTAAATCTCAGATGATATTGGCGTTTGAATTCTTCCAAAGGGAGGTTTGGAGTGTCCTCTTCCAATTGCTTGTACCAAATTTGAGCGTCGCCTTCCACATGGAAAGAGACGAGTTCCAACTTTGCATCTTTTGGAGTATTTTGGTGTCGAAAGAAATATTCACACCTATTAAGCCATCCCAATGGATCTTCCTGTCCCCCATATTTGAGAAAACTTAATTTTGACGTATGCCCTTCGTTCAAGTTCTTGGTTCCTGAACCTTCCTTGCCCTCCTTTTCTTTTCCTCGATGGCCTCTACTTCTCTCCCCCACCACTGAAGCTTCAATCTTTGAGGCAGCCAACTCTTTTGAAAGCTCTTCAATTTTAAGGTCTCGCACTCGATTGGCTTCTTTCTCCTCATACAACATTTGAAGAATCTAATTAAGTTGTTGTTGGACCGAATCCCCTATAACACCTGTCTCTGATATCAAAATGTTAGAACAAGATTGAGTTTGTGATTTGTTGAACGGTGTCAAACTAATTTTCTTTGATATGCCTATTTTTCTGGCTTAAAGGGGACCTAGGACCTTTTTTTATAGAGAAACTCATAAATAGAATTTTTTTCTTCAATCTCAAAGTCTGTACAATGTTGCCTTCTATAGTTTTAGGAAAATAACTATCTAATTTTAGTACTATGTAAAATAAGGAAATAAGGAATTGATACTTGACTACTTCCAACACAATCAATACTTAAAAATAAAAAATAAAAAACTAAACACAACAGCTTCATACGTGGCTTTGTTATGGCTTCTTCGTAAACTTCCCATGAGTGAAACGGTTGTAGCTTTTGTATAGCTTTAGTCTCATAGCACATTGGTAGAAAATTACTATATTTTATTAAAATAAATAATATTTATATAATATACGTCATTTGTCATTTATACTTTTATATATCATAACAAAATATTATTTTTGTTTATCCACCAAATTGCATATCCTCATTAGACTTTAAATTTTAATATCTCATTTTTTTATTGCTCCAAGCTCCACAATTTTCTGCAACAATCAACTATTACAGGAGGCAGTTCTGATTTGTTGGGATATAGTTAGCTCCATAGTACGACGTCGTTACAAATACAAGTCACGCGCTAATTTCTGTGCGTGAATAGCACATCCCTCTCTCTCTCTCTCCTCTTAATTTCTGTCTTCTTTCTTCTTCACTCTCTTTCTCTCCGTTTGGTTCCTCAGAATTTGCTTATGATTTACATGTCCTTGTTCTCGAATTCCATAAATTTCCATGTAATTCTAGAGAAAGTTACCAACTTTCTTTCGTTTTCCGGGAATCTGTATTCTGTCTACAGAGAGCATTGAAAAAGAGAATCAACTGGAGATGGTTATTGCAAAGCGACGTCCTTGCTTCTTTGGGATTTTCTCCTCTAGTATGACCCCCACCAGACTGGTATTTCCTATTATTTTCATCGTTATTGTTTCATTGCTTTTATTTTCTTTTCGAACTTGTTTCTTCTTTGATATGTTCTACTTGTTATGTGATTGTGGAATGTAATTACGGTTCGAAAGTGGAAGTATAGTGGGTTATTATATCTGCATTTGTTCCAAGTTCGGGTTTTTGGTAGTGAAACTGTAAAAAAATGTAACTAAAAGTAAATTGAGTACTGGGTAACTAGCGGTCATGACATTTAATGGTCGTCTGTTGTATGTTGATTGTTGACAGCGTTAATTTTTCTTGGGCAGAAAATTCCAGTGAGTTTCATGAAACATATGGAAGGGAGGACAAGTGGGTCTGTTTCTTTAGTGGGTCCCAGCGGTAACGTTTGGTCTGTTCAGTTAGTGAAGAATGATGATGATGTATTCCTTGATCATGGATGGCCAACGTTTGTGAGGGACCATCTTATTGCATGTGGTGACCTTTTGGTTTTCAGATATGATGGGGGGTTGTGTTTCACTGTGCAAGTTTTTGATCAAAGTGCTTGTGAGAAAGAGTCCGCATTTCATTCTAAATGCAGTGAAGAGCTTGGCAAGTCTTGTCGGAAAAGAGGAAGGGAGGAAGAAGGCGTATTTTCAGGTGAAATATCTGAATGTAGTGCCAAGAAGGCTAAGGAAAACTGCTTTGACTTTCTTTTATATTCTGCTGAGAATGAGAAGGGAACTGGGGTAGTCGTTTCTACCAAAGAAACATGTCAGCATGATGACGCAATTACTATTGCAAGGTACCCGGAGGAGATTGTTCGATATGGTAGTTTACTTAACAGTCCCGCCATGCCCTCTCAACTGAATTCTGGCCATGGAAAGCCAGGTAAGAAAGATAATTATCATTCTAGCGCTTTTACAGACAAGAATTTGCAGTTTTCTCCTTTTAAGAGAAAGTGCTAATTCAACAATCCGCAAGTAGTTTTTTGATCTTCAGTTACTTGCTAGTTGGAAAGTACACTTCGATTCGTGCTTTTCATTTCTTCCCTTACAAAATTCTATGGATCTCTTTTTTTATTTCCCTCTTTCATCTTTACACATTAGGCTGTAGCTTAGGCATAATTCCATCCGTTGATGCAATTTTCTCCAATCAGAAGGGTTTAATATTTTTTTTTGTACTATTAACTGAAACATATCTTTCTGCTATTAGCTCAGAAATGTTTGTACTTATATACATATTAAATATAACTCTATGGAATCACCGTCTTTATCCTAGATGAAATGTGCTTAGATTTTGAATCAGAGGCAACCACACGGAGAAGAATTGGAAAAGATGATGAGTTGAATCTGCCTGAAAGAGGCCCAATGTCAACTTTTTCGGAACGTGAGAAAAAAGTTGCCGAATCCTTTATCTCATGCTATCCTTACTTTGTGAGGGTCATGAAAAAGTTCAACATCAGTGGTTCATATACTTTGGTAAGTTAGTTATCTATCTCTCTGTTATGCGGTTTAACTAGAGGACTTCAAACATTTAGTGTTGATGTGATTGGTCTTCCCTGCGATTGTACTTGTGACGTTTTCTTGGATTCCTAGACTGTTTCTTAACCATTTGTTAATTGATGTTCATGCCTCAGAAAAGATATTTTTTTTCCATTTGTTTATCTGGTTATATGGTCAATCAGGCTCACTGTCTATTGTGCAGAATATACCATACAAGTTCTCAATGGCGCATCTTCCAAATTGCAGAACTGAAATTGTCCTCCGCACTGTCAAAGGGGCTTCTTGGACTGTGAATTCTGTACCAACTACGAGAGTGCATACAAGTCATACTTTGTGTGGTGGCTGGATGACTTTTGTCCGTAATAATGACATCAAGGTGGGAGACATTTGTATCTTTGAACTTGTTTGTAAACTTGAAATGTGCGTTTTTATTCTTCGAGTTGGAAAGGATTGTCCAGAAAACCAAAGTGGAAAAGCTTTTTCTAAGGGGATGAATACTGGAGCTGCTAATACATCACCTAAAAGTGAAACTTCTTCAAAGAAATCAAGAAGACATGCTTTAGATGTCCATTCCAAAATCATCGGGAAAGCAGAGACATGTGATAAGAAAAGGACAAGGAAAAACCAAGCAATTCATACCAAAAAGTACGACAATGGCCTGAAAGGTTGTGCCAGCTTTGTGCTTGGTCCACAGTCGATAAGTGGCAATAATAAGCACGGTAAGATTTCATCCTTTTTGTCTTGGTTTTGTGTTTAAAGATCAATTACAAACTGAATGTGAATATAAAGCTATGTTTAAATGGATCCACTTGAAAATTTGGATTTCTGAGTATACTTGTTTACTTTATTTTGCATTTAGTCATAACTTTTACTATCTTCACAGAATTTGCACCGTGTTGAATATAAACCCTTATTTTGAGTCTTAAGGAAAACCTCTACTGTTTTAAGTACCTTTGATTCATTTAAATAGTTCTTTCTGTATGATATATATGGTGAATCATGGAACATTAATTGAGATTCAATGCAATGCAGAAATGGAAACTGGTCTGAGGATGTTGTTGGCACTTGATGAAGCAAAAGCAGCCAAATCATTTACCTCAGGTTTTCCCAATTTTGTTAGAATCATGAGGAAGTTCAATGTCAGTGGTTCATACACTCTAGTGAGTGAATATCCTATTTCCTTTTTATTTTAATTATTTTCTTTTTGACTAATGATTAATGTAGGAGTTGCAGTTGCATGATTAAACAATTTGATTGCACTATTGCTCCTTCAGTAATGTCTTGGGTTGAATTTTCAAATGCTAGGGGATCACAATTACAACCTACAGCTTAGAGAAAATGGATTCAGAATTTCTAGACGTTATTGGCAAAAATGAGCACAATATGTTATTACCAATTTGGGCTTATCTTTCTGGGTGTACAACTAATGTTTCTTGTCTTCAATGGCATAACTTCAATTCCTCAAGGGTTGTTAGAATTCCTCAGCATTATAATGCACGTGCTGAACTTTGTGATTGATCTTTGAACTGTGGTAGTCTGCTTTTACTTACTACTGACTAATTACCATTTTGCAGAAAATTCCTCACCAATTTTCTACGGCATATCTTCCCAACCTCAAAACAGAGATTCTACTCCGCAATTTCCAAGGGGATTGTTGGACTGTTAATTCAGTCCCAGACTCCAAAGGTAGAGCTGTACATACTTTCTGTGGAGGTTGGATGGCATTTGCTCGTGATAATGGTCTACAGATTGGGGATATCTGCATGTTTGAACTTGTTAGCAAGTATGAAATGTGTGTGCATATATCTGGGGCTGGACGAAAGTCATTCGGTGATCAATCTCTGAGATCAGCATCTGCTGACTTACCAGTTGGTGGATTTTCCAGCAATTATCCTCCCATGTGAAGCTTGTAGAAGTGCTCAACATGCAGTCGGTATATGTGCTGGTGAGCTTTTTTGTGCTTTATCTCACTTGTGCTGATATCTCCTGTGAACTACTTGTTTGCTTCTGCATAACTTCTGATTCGTTTTGCTTCATTAACTTTCATGATTGAAGGTTCCTTCCAGATCCTTTACAAACTTTAGTTACAAGTAGGAGTTGTTAGTCTGATTTGTGATTGTAGCTAGAATCATCTTTAACATGTGAAAAAAACTTGTCCAATTTGCCCTCCTCAACCGTAATCCAAATTCATTTGGATTTGTTGCAAGTTTTCTATTGCTGACAAATTGAAAAGACCTCAATGTGTTTTCACGTAGTACTTCAAAAGTTCTTGGATGGCATTGGTTTATTTTGATAGAAGTAATTCCGGTTAACTATTTTGTGAAAACCGAGTTAAAAAGTTTTATGAGGTTCTTCCTTTTGTTATTGATAATCTCCAAATAAACAGATGTCTTCATCCTGAGACTTACCATTTTTTTATGTGCATTCCTTTATTGTATATGTTTATCTATTTATGTTAGTGCATGTGCGATTGAACTTTGAAGTTGCACACATGTTAAACGGATGGAAGATGACGATTGACGCAGAGACATCCTATGTAGTTTGGTGCATTTCAAGGTGTCCGCTTGGTTTTGTCACTATTCAACCCCACTCACTCATCAGTTCTTGACAGCGACGTTATGGGATGTCATTTTGCACTAGAGAAGATCACGTCCTATGATTTACCTATCATGCACATGCAGCTGGTCAAGCAATTATGTGAGGGTGGGGATGAATTGTAAAAGTAGCTGTAAAGATTGTACACAAACGAATCCTCCAACTTCAGATATAAACGAGGAGTGCTAGGGTGGAGATTGGAAATAGTCTTGTTGGTTTTAGAGCCCCTTAAAACATCAGTTGGTAAATGTTCTTGGGTCGGTCAAATCTGCAAATTTTGTTCTCCATCTATCAATGTAAATGTCAGAAGCCTACCTAACTTTTGGAATCCATTAACAGGTGCTGGCTACCTGTTTCTTATGAGGAAGGGAAAAAAAGGAACTAGTTTGTTGTCCAGCGACATTATCATATGGTATGTCATTAGAAGGAAAAGGATAATACCATAAGGAGTTTATGTTAATCTGAGAAGCAGATGGAATTCCTCTTTCTCGAGCTTTCAGAACACAATATACTGAAACTTGAAAATTCAGTTGACCGGACTTCCATCAATGTAGTTCAGAGTACTTGATCATGTTCGCTTTTGGTTTGTATTTTCACTTTTCGTGCACGTTTAAACTCAGTTCAGTTCAGGAGTTTATATGTAATCTGATAAAAACTGAAATTTGTTTATGAATATCTGAAGAATTAACAGCGAAAACAGAAAGAAATGGAAAAGTAATTACGGACATGCAAGGTATCATCACTTCTAAATTAGAATCTTAATTGATTTCAGCTAATAATTTCACTTTTCACCTTCCAAACAATTTGTTGTTGTGCGGAAACGATAATAAATTTGGAGTGAAAAATAAATAATAATAAAAACATCAAGATTTTTATACTGATTCGACAATTCCTACGTCTAGTTTGGAGACGATTAAGTATTTCACTATAATCAATGATAGCATACAATAGTGTTTATCACTCAATTTTCAAAGAAACCCAAATAACCCAAGCTCACAGAAAAGAGATAAAAAAATATCTATATAAATGTTTTTTTCTCTCACTATTTTTCTCTATCCTCTCTTCTGGAGATTTTTCTCTCACACTAAACAACTCTCTCTTCTCACACCCGAAACCTTAAGCTCTCCTTGTG
>JANIHY010141023.1:0-10843 GCA_027479065.1 Erythroxylum brevipes
CTACTTTTCATTTGTATATTTCTCTTTATTTGTCATCAAAATTATTTAATACGTGAAGTCTGGTTTGACTTAACAAAGCCAAGCGACGTAAAGGTCGATGGATACGTCCTCCGAAAAGCCAAGCTCGGAGAGGCGTAGGAAGGTCCCTATCAAGTGATCAAGCAAGCCGGACATGGCTCTTACATCCTACGCGATGCGAATGGGAAGATTCTATCGAGGCCCTGGAACTCTCAAAACTTGAAGGCGTTCTACCAGTAGATAAGTTTTATTTTAGTTAATCTTTGTTTATTACTATTTTTTGTACACAACCTGTGGGTACCTTTTTCCTGGACCTGTCAGTCAGGTTTTTTAACGGCCCACACCCTCATTATCATTAATAAAAGAGGTTTTCAGATTTCTCGGCAAGAAGGAATTTCATTAAATTTGGCAGAGTAGAAAATCCCATCGACATTGCTAGACCAGGTCGCCAAGACAAGATCCTTGAGACCACAGCTGGGCCTTGACTATAGATTGACCAGGTTGTCAAAACAAGATCCTTGGAACCATCGATCGACTTTGACATCGCTCGGCAATTTGGCAGAGTAGAAAATCCCATCGACATTGCTCGGCCAGGTCGCCAAGACAAGATCCTTGAGACCACAGCTCGGCCTTGACTATAGATTGACCAGGTTGTCAAGACAAGATCCTTGGAACCATCGATCGACTTTGACATCGCTCGGCCAGGTCGCCAAGACAAGATCCTTGGGACCATCGCTCAGCCTCGACTATCGCTCGGCTAAGTCGCCAAGACAAGATCCTTGGGACCATCGCTCGGCCACGTTGCCAAGACAAGATCCTTGGGACCATCGCTCGGCCTCGACTATCGCTCAGTCAGACAGCCAAGACAAGATCCTTGGGACCATCGCTCGGCCTCGACTATCGCTCGGCAAGGCCGCCAAGACAAGATCCTTGGGACCACTGCTTGGCCTCGACTATCACTCAGCCAGGTCGCCAAGACAAGATCCTTGGGACCATCGCTCGGCCGGGTCGCCAAGACAAGATCCTTGGAGCCATAACTTGGCCTTGATCATAGATCGACCGGGTTGCCAAGACAAGATCCTTGGAACCATCAATCGACTTCGACATCGCCCGGCCGGGTCGCCAAGACAAGATCCTTGGGACCACAGCTCGGTCTCGACTATAGATCGACCAGGTTGCCAAGACAAGATCCTTAGAACCATCGATCGACCTTGACTAACGCTCGGCCTAGATCCCAATACAAAATCTCGAATCGTTCGGCCTCATTATCGCTTGGCCCAATTCACCCGATCGGCGCAGATCGAGTGCGCTCATTCGCAACCTGCTATTCTAAGGGAGTAATACTTAACACATAAAAGGTAACGAAAAACCAACTTCTATTCGTCAGAATTAAACCTCTGGTCACAAGCCCGACTAGATGAGCCTTACAAAGAGGGAAACAATCACTCTGATCCTTCTGGAGGAGAGGAAGGACCAGCAGTAGGGGCAGCGAGGTCGGCAGAGGAAGGGCCAACAGCAGGAGCAGTCGGGTCGGCAGAGGAAGGGCCAGCAGCTGGATAAGGAGGAGAAGGCAGCGAAGGGACTTCCTCTTCCTCTTCTAAGCTAAGATCCAACTCCTCATCCGGAACAAAGATCCGCTCTCCTTTGGCCCTCTCCCTCATTTTCTCCAAAGAAAGGCCGAGAACAGCGGGAAGCAGCGGCTCGGCATAATCCTCGAATGAAGGACACTCCGACCCCTCAGGAATGTGAACCTCATGACACCTCTTTAGGACCATGAGGGTCAAGTCGCAGGCAAACTCTAAGCGCTCCCCATGTAGGAACCGTTGTTTCCACCGCTTTATCGCCTCGACCCTCTACTTCTTGATAGAGCCTCGTAACTTTTGCAATGTGTCCTCGGTCCTATTTCTGCCCTCCACTGCTGCATGACAGTCCTCGAGGTACTTCTTACCAAGCTCCCGCTTCGTCTCCACCGCCTTCTTCAGCCCGTCATTCGCCGCAATCAGTCGGCTCCTCTCCTCCTCCCCCGTGGCAAGTTGAGCCGTCAGAACGCTCCTTGCCTCCTCACAAGACTTCTTCTCCTCTTCTAAGGAAGAGAGTTGAGCCTGGAAGATATCTCTCTCTTCCTTAGCCTCCGAAAGCTCACCTTTCAAAGCCTTCACTTGCTCAAGGAGGTCGTGAACGTCTTGGTCCAGCGATTGATTGATTCCATCAAGACTCTCCATACGTTGATACATCGCGGTGGACATCACCAGACTCCTCACACAGCTACGAATGAGTTGGGGCCCTAACTCCTAATTACTCAGCTTGTCCATGAGCCTCTCGTCCACGAGGGGAGTGATCCTCTCAGCAATATAACGGGACACCTCGAGTTCCCCAATCGATACAGTTTTGGCCAAACTAATTGCAGGCTCCCACCGTCCGGCGTTAGTCGCTCGCCCTTTCCCCTTGCTTTTTCTCTCCTCTTTCCTGCCTCGACTCGATGGGCCGGACAGTAGATCAGCAAGCCGGGCAATCCTTTTCCTCTTAAGAGGTGGCTCCGTCTCCTCTTCCTCATCCTCTTCCGAACTCACTCGGCTCGCACTCGCTGGCACGATCGGCAATGACGCTGACACGACGGGACGGTCTTCAGTGGACAAAGGGGCCAGCAATAATGTACAATGGCCCGGCTCTATTGGCAGAGCGGTGCTTTCACCGGTCTCTACCTCCTTCCTCTTTTCCTTCCCTTTGGCCTTCTTTTTAGATTTAGGGGAAGGGGAGGACTCGGCAAAATCTTCTACCCTCACCATGGATGCACAGCAATAAAACAAGTCAGAAAGCGAAACCAATATTCAAAAATACAGCAAGTAATTCAACCACGATGGGTCAACCAGACGGGGCGGTTTCCTCTCCTAGCCCGCTAATTCGTGGTGGGGGTCGATTATAAAGGAATTAGCCGAGGTCCCCCTGAGATATCCTTGGACGAGCCGAGCGAAGTCGTATCGGCCGAGCTCTTTTATGCGACCGATCACCTCCCACTCCTCTCTACTAAGAGATACGCTCGACGCATCATTCTACCGCTCAGCCAAAGGATACTTCCACGGCTGGGAATCGAAGAAGGATCCCAGGGACTTAAAAAAAAAGTATTTCGTCCGCCAAGAAGTGATTTTTGAGGGCATTCCAGCCGGACGAAATCGGGCATCCCTATACTGTAGGTGAGGGATCCCGGCCCCAGAGCTTGAACTCTGATTTATTCTAAAAAAATGACGGAGGATGTCAATCGAAGGAGGACAGCCGAACTAATGGCACAACAAAGCCAAACCGTTGATGAACCTCCAGCCGTTCGGAGGGATTTGACTCGGCATCAGCTGGTAGGCAGTGCACACCTTGTCAACAATCGGGGTGTACGGAAGCCTCATACCACCAACCGAGAAAAAGCTATCAGAAACAGCAAAATATCCACTCAAGTTGTTATGGATTCGCTCGTTCCCCAAGGCCAGCCTGGGCCCCCAGGACATAGGAATATTATTCCTGATAATCGACCGTTTTAGCTCCGTCGCGGTCATCATCGATTTATTTATCCGTGGCTCCTCTACAACCAACCCATCCTTCCGTTCTCTCGTCGATACTTCTTCAATACCTCCTATCATACTTCTAGAACTGGCCGTCGACATGCTTACCAAGAAGAAAACATTTGAAAAAAGTTTAGAGGAGGAGACGAGAGAAAGGGACGTACCTATTTAGTGATTTGAGGTTGGAAAATCGGACGACGGTTGAAAGAAATTTCCAGGAACTGTAAGCAAGAAAGAGCAAGTGAAAGTAGAGTGAAAGCAAGAGAACGAAACAAACGTGAAGAAAACCTAGAGTCTGTTGATCCTGAGTACTTATAGAAGATTGGTCGAACAGATGCCCCAATCAAAGCGCGACGCGTGGAGAAAATCCGAACCAAGCTCGGACATGCGGCAGAATCCGAACTGAGTAGAATTAGGGTTATTCGAAATCCAGAGCGACGCAGCAGTTGAAAGGACGTACGTGACAGCTGCATGACGGTTACGAAGACGATTTGAAAATCTGTCAGAAGGCATGCGCCGTCAGTAATAATTAAATAAAGTACCCTCACGCGCTCAGCATAGATATTCGTCTGAACTCCCTTGATATGAGTTGTCACGCAATAATGGGTACCGATTGATCGGGACACTCAACCGACCGGTCTTAGCACGAGTAGTCATGTGCCATCCGTTAATGCCCGACCGATCGAGCCTATTACGAGCTGTCTTACGGACGAGCTACAAGACCCTTACATACTCCTTCGACCCTTCTCTTTGCTCAGACTCGAGAAGTAGGGGGCTTATGGTCGGGTCGGTCGTGCTGGGCTCGAACCCAGATATAACGACCCAAGGGCCGATCGGTCTGTCTTCCAAGGATTGGTATCACACCTATCGGCTATGCCAAGCCCAGGTCCAGTCCACGACCTCATTGACCCATTCAAAGGTGGAAGTCTCTCATGCATACGTAAAGACTTAAACCTAGCTTCTGCTCCATATATAAGGTATAAGTCTACCATAATAAGAGGTACGTGATCTTAAACCTAGTTTTCTCTGCTCACAAGCGACCTACCCAGACAAAGAACTGATTTGAGCATCGAAGGGGCTTATCGGGAAACAACCTCCGACGTGCCTTTTTTATTTTGCAGGAACCTTCAAGCTAAAGCTCTCGGAAGAAACAGCAAATCTCATGGATCCAAATAGCAACATGCAGTCTCGTCAGAACCAAGCAGAACCACTTTTTTTAACAAAAGGTAAGTATAAAAGCTGCAATTCAAGTGAAGTTTTACAAGGCACTTATGTCTCAGGTCTCCGATGGAAAACTACACTCATCTTAAGTTCAGGTGGAGTGCTTCAATTTTGTGGTCCGAAGTGGTCCTTTACTTGAATGATGCCTCCGTAGCTCAGGGATTGCATTCCAAGTCGCTTCTCTACCTTTCCAATATTTGTTTAAAAACCTCTCTAAATATTTTTATATTGTTTTTGCAATATTCATAACAAGACTCTTATCATAAACATAAATCATAAGTGAAAACAAAAGAGTAATAAACCCATATAAAAAAATACGTATTATTATAATTTAATGTGAGTTTGACAGGCATTTCTATTTTACAAATTTATAATTATGTTATTTTTAGGGTTACGAACATGTAAATAATTCCGAAAGAATGCAATAATTTGTTTCGTATTGCAATTGCAGACTTACAGTGGCAGGGCTTTCATTCCTTAGCCTGTCCGTCATTATATGTCACCTACATTGACATGTCAGGGTCATTTCTATGGATGAGATTCGTTTTTTATATATACTGGAATTGGTGGCGTGAAATTCTTTCCCAACTTTGGAATATTGGGACCCCAAAACTGTAAGGGCAAGATGAATTAGACGGCTTAAGCAGATAAAATCTGTTTAAAAAGGGAAGAATGCCCAAGTCAAGCTCCAAACTTCACAGTCTGCCATGCATCAACTGGAGTAGATAAGCAAGAAAAATTGAAGCAGATAGATGATGGTTACCACAAGACAGAAGCCAAAAGGGACCACCAACAGGGGCTTTAAATTTGGGACAGGAATCATTGAAATATAGACAAAAATAAAACGAAAGGGTCTATACCCTAAAGACAGAGACGTTGAAATAGAAATAGATTGGGACAGGGCTCTCAATGACAAACAATTCCAACCCGTGAGACCCCACAAGGAATCCTACATTAGGCAGGCAGCCAATAAGAATTCATGATTTAAGATGGACTTCAAACTTTAACCAATGGCAGCCTAGATAAGAGCAAATTCGGGTCCCAGAAAGAGCCAATCCAATCTGTGTAGCGGACCACCAAAAGTGCATGGCTCAGAAATGCTACTTAGTGCAGAGAGTAAAAGCACTACTGCTGTGGGTCATTCATACGAGGGCATGCACAATAATTGTGCCATTTAGGTTTAGCTCCAGATATATACGTTAACAGTCAATTTTAATTGTTCTGCATTTCAGCTCTTCAATTCACTATTTGCATTGGCCAAACAACAAGAAAAGCTAATTCACTCCATGATGAGAGAAAGGAAGTTAACATCTGACGCCATGGGAGGCAAAACAGCGAGAGCCTGCGATAGCTGCTTGAGAAAGAGAGCTCGTTGGTTTTGTGTCCCTGATGATGCCTTTCTTTGCCAAGCCTGTGATACATCAGTTCATTCAGCCAACCAACTGGCTAGTAGGCACGAAAGAGTCAGGCTGCAGATCTCATCGTCGTCTAAAATTAATACTGGTTCAATAAATATTGATCATCACCAAGACTCAGCGCCTTCATGGCATCAAGGGTTCACCAGAAAAGCAAGAACTCCAAGGCATAACAGTAACAAGGCTGCGTTGGTTCCATTAATGGTTAAAGAAGAAGAGAAGATTTTCAATCCTCTTCCTCTTGTTCCAGAAATTGGCAGAGATGAAGAGGGAAGCATGATTGATGCTGAGAGTGAAGATCAGCTAATGTGTAGGGTTCCTGTTTTTGATCCTTTCGCATCAGAACTCTGTGATATTATGGCAAGTGAAGAGAATGAAACTGTCATGGGAAATAGTGAAGAAAGAAATACGAGCCTCGATGATGGTTGTGGACAAGATGCGACATGTGGCTTGTTAGGTGAGTTCCCAGAGTTTTTACATTCGGATGTGGATCTGGCTGAGTTTGCTGCTGATATCGAAAAGTTATTGGAAGATGGAATTAACGAGGACTCTCCTGACAGAAAGGATATGGGGTTGTTAGACTGCAAACAGTACCATGTTGTCCCGGAAAAGGCAATGAAAGTTAAAAATGAACTCGTAGTGGAATCAATATTTACTGAAAGGAGTCAGTTTGGTCAAGCTTTTGATATAATAAAGGAACCATTGAACTGGGATTTCGATTACGAGTCACCAATCACCGGAGATGAGAAGGAGGCTGTGCCTGAGACTCTTGAATCAAGGAACAGTGAGTGCAAGAAAATGAAGAGCATATCTTTGAGGCTCAACTATGAAGCAGTGATCACCGCTTGGTCGAGCCAAGGATCTCCATGGACTAACGGAAGCCGACCCACGTTGAACGAGGACGGTTGTTGGGCTGATTGCCTGGTAAGCTTTGAATTTAAAATTGATAAAGAAGTTAGGAAGCAAATAAGTGCATCGTCCATATGTGCAATCCCTAATTTTCATCACTTTATGACTGGAATTCATATGTTTATATTCCTCAATTTACAGAATACGTGCCCAAAAGATGGCCATCTTCAACTATATGGAGGGCTAAGAAGCCATATGAGAGGGGAAGATGGTGACAGAGAAGCAAGAGTACAGAGGTACAAGGAGAAGCGAAGAACTAGATTGTTTTCGAAGAAGATAAGATACGAAGTACGGAAGCTGAACGCAGAGAAGAGGCCTAGAATGAAAGGAAGGTTCGTCAAAAGAACATCTTTTGTTTGCTTTCCTTAACAACAAATTGTTGTGACGAGGAATAATTTTTTTATCCCTTCCTCAACTTCAAATCATAGTATTAGTTGTGCTTGCTGGTCGGCAAACCTGGAAATAGTTAAGAAGTTTGTAAGCTACTAGCCAAATTAGAGTATATGTCAATTACTAGCTAACGAAAGTAGCCCTTCTACTCACTCTAGCAACTTTCTCCGGATTGTAATAAGCAACTTTCTCCGGATTGTAATATATGTATTTTATCAAAAATGGCTGAAGAGATATTCTTGGGAATCAAATCTCCAAATTATTCTTAAATGGAGACTAGAAATGAACAAGAACACTTATTTCTTCATTTTCCTCTTTTTGCACATAAGTATGGTGTAATATGTTTAATTTTGGACCTCTTTGAGAAAGTAAATTTGTGTAATTTGTATGAGCTAGATCTCCATATATCCTCAATTTTTTCAGTTATAGTGTGTTCGCATATCATTGCTCTTTTTTTATATACAAAGGAGTAAATGCAAAAGTTTATACAGTGAGCCTTAGGGTTAAAACCCCACACTTATCCTCCACAAAGATAGCAAGACATCCTTAAAGAGGGAATTGTAAATTAGAAATTCCGAAGTCAAAAGACTCCGCATCAGAAGCCAATCAATCAGCACAATGATTTTCTTCACAAAAGACATGGCGAAGATGAACCGTTCAGGATTTAACTAGTAGAACATGAATAGCATTTATCAAGGAAGTATTATAGGAAGACCTCGAACCTAAAGATAAAAGAATGGTAATGACTACCAAGGAATTAACTTCTGGCTCAACTCACCAATAACCCATATCCCAAGCTAGATCCAATCCCAAATAAACATACCATAGCTTAGCATCCAGTGGCGAGCAAAATCCAATATGATGGACAAAACCTCCCAACCAACTACCAAAGCTATCATGAAGGAGACCCTTGACAGAAGCAATTTGACTTGACACACGTTTTGCTCCATCTGTGTTCAACCTAATCCATCCCTTACTCGGTTTGGCCTAACCAATATGCCTAATACGACTAGCATCATGACCAACAGCAGCTTGAGCGGTAACCATACCTGCTTTCACAACCCAAGTCACATAGTCTAGAACAATAGTCTTGTTAGCAACTGGCCAGGAAAAATCATCCTCAAATAAACTTTTATTTCGCCAAAGTCACAGGAACTAGCAGGAAATTCCAAAAAGAATTGACCATCATAAACCACTAACCTTTACGTGATTGTAAAGATTCAAGATCAGCCACATTGAAATGCTTGGACTAAAGAACTCCGTAAGTTCCACTTTAGAGGAAAACTGCATCCATAAATGTCGCACTCTAGGACAATCTCTAATAGTATGCAAGCAAGATTTCGGATTACCACAATAGGGACACCTGTCATCCTCAGAAAAATGTCTATAAGCACACTGTTGATTAGTCAAGAGTTTTCCTTTAGCAACCAGCCATAAGAAAGATCTGATACATTGCAAATATTGTCATTTCTAAATCAAAGACCAAAATCTAGTAATGCCTTCATCACCAATATTTTCAATTAGCTCATATGCAGATGTTGTTGCAAAGGACCCATTTTGGTTTAGATCCCACATCGCGATCTTTATCAAACTCCGGTTTCGAAGCCATAATGCTGGTAATTGTCATGCAAACCGCCACCGGAAGGAGGTTCTAAAACTTCTCCCAGCACTAACACCTCTCTATGTCCACAAATTCACTCACCTTGGCATATAAAGTACTGTCAAGGATAGGATTAATAACCAAGAGAGCTAAGGGGCCCCATCGCCAACCCAATTATCTAACCAAAATCTAATACAATTCCCATTAACTACTCTCCACTTTGTGCCAGCAAGAACAAATTTTCAAATAGTAAAGGTACCTCTGCAAATCGAAGAGGCTCCTCTACTCTCCAAGACCTCAGGAGTATTCAGATTATCAAAGTGGTATTTTACTCAAAGGATTTGTACCCAAAGAGCAAAAGGTTTAGAGATTAACACCCATCAAAGTTTAGTGAGTAAAGCATCATTAGTAGTACGAATTCTCCTAATACAAAGGCCTCCAGAATTTTTTGTTTTGCACACTGTCTCCTAATTCACAAGATTAATCTTCCTTCGACCCTCCTTAGACCCCCAAATGAAATTATGCATAATCTTCTCAAAATCAACACAAAAATATCATGTTAATCGCACTGTTTGCATGTTATATATAAATAGGTAACAACACAAGAACAGATTGTGTCAGTGTGACTATACCTATAAGGGAAAGAAGGCGAGCACCCCAACCTGCTAGTTTATGTTAAACTTTATCAAGGATGTACTGGTAGGTATGCCTTGTCAATCTTTCATGAATTAATGGCACTTTCCAAAGTTTGTAATGAGTTGGAAATCCAAATTCTCACTCAGGGCTTGAGCTTGGGGCCGAGAAATGTTCTTTGAGAAGTAGACTCTAGACTTGGCGCTGCTAACTTTTTGTCCTAATGTCATACAAAAAGTATCGACAACCCAGGATATTATCTGCACCTGATCCATGGAAGCCTCCGCAAACAAATGAGATCATCCTTTGTTCAGCCTAATCAGCTTCTTAATTTTCCTCCATTGTTCTTTCCATTTTTCCTTCCTCACATGTATCTTTCTTCAAAATTAATTTATTCAAAAGCATCTGAAACTCTCAAGTCACTAATCAAAAAGAATAACTTAACTTGTGATTGCATAAATAATTAATTACCTCATTAAACACCTAAACCCAACTCTAGTAAGTTAAAATTTTCCTTTGCTTGGAGTCACTTAATTAACTTGTTGTGATTGCATAACTAATTAGCATACTGAATACCGTTTCTCATTTAAAAAACAGTCCAAAAAGAAGTTCTAAGCTATCATGACCAACATCTTACATTCGCCATAATCATTAAATACATTAAAATTAAAAAGCTTTTAACAATAAAAATTTAAGTTGAACTAATCACTTTAAAATTGACCTAACACTATTTATAATATGGGTGATAACTATTTTTTTAGCTAAAGCATATTTTTAAGTTAAATTTTAATTATATGTATGTCTTGATTTTTTTCCTGATTTTACCATATATTAATTCAATTACTTAATTTTACGCATGTTTGATGTTACTTCAAATTCAATCATTTACTCTTGAATCTTTATTTTTTTTCTAGGTCAATGTAAGAATTCCAAGATATCTAGTTTTAGTAGGCATGAAATGGATACTCTTTGAATCCAAGAGATTTCATCACAAAGTTTATATATCTATTTAGATATATATTGATATACAGATATATAAATAGATAGCTCCATGACTTCGGAAGAGTGGAACTTCATCACTTCACCATCATATTCTAATATCCACTCGT
>JANIHY010141115.1:0-10835 GCA_027479065.1 Erythroxylum brevipes
CAGTTTCTCAAATTTCTTTGTAGCATCTAATACGTTCTCACCAAATTTTTGAGATAGTCTTTCCAATTCCTAGCACAAAATTAGGAAGCAAATAACAAAGGTGATGAAAACTGAGAGTACTTTGCCAGTTCAACAGCAGATCAGTTTCAACATAATATCTAAAACAATGAAGTTATTCTAATAAATCATCCTTCATTCCTCATCAACACAGATGTTTGTAAGTTGCAGAAATAATACATTATTATAGATGCACCTGTTCAATTTTGTTGAAATGGTCTCTCTTATCATCTTCAAGAGCTACACCGTTAAGAACTGCTTTCTTTATTTGTGCTGTACAGGCAGAAGATACAAGTGTCAACAGGATGTGAAACACAGGAGTATTCTAATGCGGAAGAATGTTCTGCAACAAACAAGCGCAATATTAGTAATATCCAGCAACTTCTTTTCCATTTGCAAGGAAACATTAACAAGAAAACTACAAGTCAACCCCCCCAGACAGCGTTGATTAATATCTGATTTTCTCATTACCGAATATGAGCGTTGCTAAGTATATATACATGAAGAAGAAGAAGAGAAAACCGATGACTATTATCTATCAGTTAAGTAGCTAAATACAAACGACAACATTTCACAAACAGAAGTTAAAAACATAAGTCCATCAATCCTGGATCAACCTTCAACCTATTCTAACATCCTTCACCTTCTTCACTTCAGAACTTGACTCTTTCATCTCAGAACTGGAATATATATCGTTAACAGACAGAAAAGGGGTAGCAAATCCAACTTTTCGGCCCCACCTTTACATTGACCGTACGAGCATTGATGAACCAAAAACATGAAGAATATAAAGGAAATTATGAAACAATGGAAGGAGAAGAATCCTTAAACCATCAAATTAACAACAGACCAATAACTAATATAAGCATAGGATATAACCAAAGTGGACACCATGAGATACTTACACTCCGCAATACGCTTGCGAGCATCAGTCAGAGTATGCCACTCGGGAGATTCCTTAATGGCCTTAAATGCATTGTAAATTGGTTTACTCTGTCCCAGTCTAAGTTGAAAATTTACCTTCTCTGGCTGTTATCCAAACGTAACGGTCATGTGTACAAGAAAAAAGAGAGAACAGTACAAATACTATGCATCTAATGCAGATAAAAATAAAATATGGTAACTTCTTCAATATAAACTCCTAAATAGGAACAAAACTTGATAAAATTACAATCATTGCAATGTAATGGTTCCTGAAAATTTGAAACAAAATTAACAAATTGCTGATTCTGTAACCTCTGGCATGCAAATGGAGTTTGTGATCCCAATATTAAAATTGATACACACGTGTGCATCCCTGCACTTATTTATAATTCATGTTAATAGCAATACCGCAGGATGAAAGTTACAAATTCATATTCAATAATAAACATCACTAAAAGAAGGTAAAATCTGCACAAGTTATGTGGGAATATCTTTGTAGACATTAGAGAACCTACGTTAAAATGCATGAAATGATAATTACCTGAACTTCTATAATTGCAGCTCGTAGCTCAGGCGTATCCTTAACATTTTTAAGATGATTGATCATCCCCCAAATGACACTCAACCTATCTACAAGCTTCTCCAACGGCTCCACAAGCTTTGGCCATGACGGCTCAACTGTTTTCTCTAACTCCTTTAAATCACTCTCCTACAAAAATATTACCCCGATATCATCAACGTTATTAAAAATAATCCCGTAAGAGCAACTATAGAGTCTCTATTCAAAAACTTCCAGTCCCAAATAAATAATCGACAGTTCAGGAACTCAGTCCGAGATTCGAAAAGATCACAACTTTCCCTTGAAAAGGAGGCTTTCACATTAACCAAATCATCGAATGAACAAAACAAACCAGACCCAGAATGAAAAACAACTTGGAAAACTCGAAAACAACATACAAGCTTCTTCAGAAGAGCACGGACTCCAGGTCGAACATGTTCAGCCTGAACCACGTCAAAGGGAGGAAATTCAAAGTCTTGCAATAGAGGATTGGCCTGAAGGCTCTCATCAACAGCAGCAGAAGCCATAGAAGGTACAGAGAGAGAAGAAGAGCAAGGACAGAGAGAGTGGGAATGAGATAGAGGAGTTGACTTGTGAAGAGCTTGTAGGCAGAAGGAGAAAGAAGAAGACTATAATAAACAAGAGTGAAAAGAATTCTGTTGTATTTTATTCAATCACTAAACAAATGTTTAAATACAATCATGTAGAAACAAACTTGTATACGAAACTCCTAATATCAAGGAGAATAATCAGCATAAAAATCTATTAAGGAAAATATTATGTTGTTATTTGTGATTATCCTTACCTTATTTAGATGATTTGTTTTATGTGTAAATAGCTATCAGTCAGGAGAAATTATAAGAGTAGATTGTTATCAACTTTGTATAAATATTTGTGCCGTCAATGGAAGAACGTGTACTTCTTGGATATTTTTATTCACCATTCTTTATTTGAGTTGGTATCAGAGCCAGAGTTCTTGATACTCTTGTTTCTTTTTTCTCGACTTTTCTTCTCTGCTAAACCACCGTCGAAATATCCATGTCGAACGAAGCAATATCATCGTCTGGCGTCAAAGTCATCGTCACAGATCCAACACATCCGTTTTATGTACACCATTCAGATCAGCCCGGACACATGCTTATTCCAACAAAGCTGAATGGGGTCAATTATCAGTCTTGGAGTAAAGCAATGATTCACGCCCTCATTGCCAAAAACAAAATTGGCTTCATTGACGGAACCATTGAGATGCCATCATAGGAAGAACATCCTTTAGATTTTGCACTGTGGAATCAGTGCAACAACATGATATTGTCATGGCTGTCGCATTTAGTTGAACCGGATTTGGCAGAAGGTATCGTCCACGCAAAGACCGCATACCAGGTTTGGATCGATCTTCGTGATTAGTTTTATGAAAAAAATGCGCCTGCAAATTTTCAAATTAAAAAATCTATAGTTACTATTTCACAAGGAACAATGTCTGTTGCTTCTTATTTTTATCAAAATAAAAACTCTCTGGGATGAACTCGAAGCATATCGCATTCCCTTTACCTGCAATCAAGCCAAAGTGCACCGCGAACAACAGAAAGAAGACAAGTTAATGCAGTTTTTGATGGGTCTCAACGAGTCCTACAAATCAGTGAGATCATCATTTTAATGATGATGCCATTGCCCAATGTACGCCAAGCGTACTCCCTTATTGTTCAAGAAGAGACGCAGTGCCAATTAACTTCAGAACCAGTGGAGAATTTCACCATTGCAACGGCTGTTCAAAGCAGATCCCAAAATCCCAAATCTTCCAAGGATAAGATGTGTGATCATTGTAACAGATCGGGCCACACCATTGATGAATGTCGCACTCTAAAATTTCATTGTAAATTATGTGATGAAAGAGGGCACACCGAAGATCGTTGCAGGCTAAAAAATGGTGCGAAGGCTTCCCATTTTCGTGGATCACAAAATAGGGCCAAATTTAATCCGTCCGCTAATGCGGCTTATGCGATTCATAAAGGAGTAGAGGATCCGCACCTTCCATGCGGAATTTTTCTCCAGAATATTTGCAGCAATTGGCACAAGCACTTTCCAGCTTGAACCACAAACAATCTGGTAATACTGACGTTTTTGCAAACGCAACAGGTTTGTTCACATTATCTCAAACTTGTGCTAATTCAGTTTATGCCAATTCATGGATCTTAGATAGCGGGGCTACTGATCACATGACCTCGAACCCCTCATTTTTGTTTCACATCTCACAACCTTTTACTACAAATGTCAATTTGCCAAATGGTACCACAGCTCCAATCACACACATTGGCATAGACAAGTTTAATCACAAACTCACCTTAGAAAATGTACTGTGTATTCCCTTATTTTGTTTGAACCTTATTTCCATTAGTAAGCTTACCCGAGACCTAAATTGCTCCCTTATTTTCTTTCCTAACTCGTGCATTTTGCAGGACTTGACTACGGGGATGATGATTGGCTCGGGTAGGCAATATGGAGGTCTCCATCATATAACTCCGGAACATGTTCATGGCATTTGCGCCTCGGCCATCCGTCCTCCTCTCGCTTCAAATTACTCAGTCATTTGCTACCTATCAATAAAAATGTTTCTTCATCCCACAATTGTAACATTTGCCCATTAGCAAAGCAAACCAGGATGTCATTTCCTCTTAGTTCAATCAAAACTCATTTCCCATTTGATTTACTACACTGTGATGTTTTGGGTCCACATAAAATTACAACACACTTGGGTGCACGATTTTTTCTCACTATTGTCGACGACTTCACTCGATGCACTTGAATATTTCTTATGCGTCATAAATCCGAAACATCACAAATTCTAACCAATTTCATCCATTTTGCCCAAACTCAATTTAGCACTTTTGTTAAAACAATCCATGTCGACAATGGCACTGAATTTCAACCTATTTATCCCTACCTTAAAACACATGGTATTGAACTTCAACATACTTGCGTATACACGCCACAACAAAATGGCATCGTAGAGCGTAAGCACCGCCACCTGCTTAATGTTGCAAGATCGCTTCTTTTCGAATCACAAGTATCTCTTACATTTTGGGGCGAATGTGTGCTCACAGCCGCCTATATAATCAATTGGCTTCCCACACCACTTTTGTCCAACAAATCACCATATGAAAGACTTTATCATCACACTCCTACTTTTGATCACATGCGGGTTTTTGGTTGTGAATGTTTTGCCACTAATGTCACTCCCAAACAAAAATTTGATCCTCGTGCCATTCGGTGCGTCTTCGTTGGTTATCCACAAAATCAAAAAGGCTACAAGCTCTATGATATCACATCTAAACGTTTTTTTGTCAGCCGCGATGTCTATTTTCATGAAGATCTCTTCCCTTTTGCATCACCTCTTCCTGTCGTCGACCAATCACCATTACTACCAAATCTTGCTCTCGACCCCCACCATCATCATTCTCTCTCCATTCAACCCTCTGATCATCCTACTTCACCACCTCACTCTCCCAACCTCATCTCTCATACGCATGATAACACAACTCCTATACCTTCCTCACCCGAATCTGTTCCCACATCACCTCCTACAGCTGCTCCCGATCCTTCTCCACAGCTCCGGCGTTCAACCTGTGACAAAAGACCCCCCGCGTGGCATGAGACCTACCTAATGCCTCCTTCAGCACATCATTCATCCGCAAGCTCAAGTCCTACAAAAGGCACTAGGTATCCTCTATGCAATTATCTTTCTCTTTTACGTTTTTCAGCTCACCACCGTACCTTTTTTAGCCCATCTTACCATACAGGTTGAACCCCATTCCTATGATCAAGCCGCTAAAGATCCACATTGGCAGAAAGCTATGGCTGATGAATTAAAGGCCCTCGAACAGAATCAAACCTGGTCCCTTGTTTCTCTCCCTCCTGGACAGAAACCCATCGAGTGTCGATGGGTGTACAAAATCAAATATCATTCCGATGGAACAATTGATCGCCACAAGGCGCGTCTCGTCGCGAAGGGATATACTCAGGTCGAAGGTGTCGATTACAGTGAGACTTTCTCACCCACGGCTAAGTTGGCAACTTTGCGATGTTTGCTTACTGTTGCTGCTGCTCGGAACTGGTCCACGCATCAATTGGACGTCCAAAATGCATTTCTCCACGGCCATTACATGAGGTGGTATACATGTCTCCACCTCCTGGACTTCGCCGACAAGGGGAGAATACTGTGTGTCGGCTACATAAGTCACTCTACGGGTTGAAACAAGCCTCTCGTAATTGGTTCTCTACCTTCTCCGAGACTATTCAACAAGTCGGCTACATATAGTCTAAAGCTGATTACTCCTTGTTTACTAAAGCCAAAGGTACCTCTCCCACTGTAATACTCATATATGTCGATGACATACTTTTGACTGGCAATGATGATCATGAGATTAAACGTGTGAAAGAATGTCTGCTCAAGAAATTTCGCATCAAAGATTTGGGGCATTTGAGATATTTCTTGGGTCTTGAATTTTCAAGTTCAAAAGATGGCATATTCATGTCTCAACGCAAATATGCACTAGACATTTTACAAGATTCGGGACTCACAGGAGCACGTCCCGAGAGAACGCCCATGGAACAGAATGTTAAATTCACATTGACAGATGGAGAGAAGCTTCGAGATCCCACAAAATATCGGAGATTAATTGGCAGGTTGATTTATTTGACCGTGACGAGGCCGGATATTGTGTATTCAGTTCGAACGCTCAACCAGTTCATGAATGAGCCTTGTGTACCTCACTGGGAAGCAGCTTTGCGTGTTCTAAAATATATTAAAGGCACGCCAGGACAGGGACTTTTATTACCATCGAAGAATAACTTGAAACTGAAGGCTTTTTGTGATTCAGATTGGGCAGGTTGCCGTATCACGCGTCGATCGGTTTCAGGGTATTGTATCTTTCTGGGAGGATCATTGATCTCGTGGAAATCAAAAAAACAAACCAATGTTTCGAGGTCTTCGGCAGAAGCGGAGTATAGGGCAATGGCGAATACATGTTTAGAGATAACCTGGCTTCAATATATACTGCACGACTTGAGGGTTCAGTTAGCAAAACCCGTTGCATTATTTTGTGATAATCAAGTGGCGATCCATATAGCAGCAAACCCAGTCTTTCACGAGCGTACAAAACATATCGAGATAGATTGCCATATTGTTAGAGAGAAGCTTCAATCGGGTTTGATTAAACCGTGTTATGTTCCAACGCAATTCCAGTGTGCAGATGTTTTTACAAAGGCTTTGGGCAAAGAGCAATTCGAGAATTTGAGAGACAAGTTGGAAGTACAGAATCTTCACTCTCTAACTTGAGGGGGAGTATTAAGGAAAAGATTACGATGTTATTTGTGATTATCTATTAAGGAAAAGATTACGTTATTATTTGTGATTATCCTTACCTTATTTAGATGATTTGTTTTGACGTAAATAGCTATCAGTCAGGAGAAATTATAGGAGTAGATTGTTATCAACTTTGTATAAATATTTGTGCCGTCAATGGAAGAAAGTGCACTTCTTGGATATTTTTATTCACCATTCTTTATTTGAGTAATGGCGAAGGATATCAAATATGGGCGATCAAGATGGAGGCTTACCTGCAAGGTCAGGACTTATGGGAACTAATCGATGAAGATTACGCGGTTGTGATTCCCGATGATGCTCCGGTCGCTCAGCTACGGTGGCTAAGGGAAAGGGTGACGAAGAAAGCCCGTGCCAAATCTTGCCTGTACCAATCAGTATCACCCTCGATTTTTACCAGAATTATGGGATTCGCTTCGGCAAAAGAAATATGGGATTTCTTGAAGCAAGAGTAAGAGGGTGATGAGAAAGTAAAGAACATGAAGGTCTTGAACCTTTTGAGGGAATTCGACAGAATTCAAATGAAAGAAGATGAAATGATTCAGAACTACTGTGATCGTTTGATTCAGTTAGCAGACCAAATTAGGCTATTAGGAGCCGAATTCAAAGATCACCGGCTAGTACAAAAGCTTCTTGTATCGGCTCTTGAAAGATACGAAGCAACAATTGTTTCGTTAGAAAACACAAAGGATATAGGACAAATGAGGCTTGCCGAAGTGGTGAACGCCTTGCAAGCTCAAGAACAAAGATTCTTGATAAGAAAGACTGAAGTTACGGAAGGTGCGTATCGAGTCTCTGCCAAATCAGAGAGTCAAGAAAAATTCAAGAAGAAGAAAAAGAAGGGTGGATCGAACTTTAAAGGCACTCATACACGCCAGAAGCACACAACCAAAAATACAGGAGGAGATAAGGTAAACAACTACAATCCCTGTCCACATTGCTGTAAATCTAACCATCTTGCCGTTAAATGCTGGAAAAGGCCCGATGTAGAATGCCGAAGGTATCATCAGAAAGGACACATGGACGCAATCTGCAAGAAAGAACCACCACAGGAGGCAGCCAACGTACAGGTGACCAAAGAGGAAGAAGAAGAACTTTTTGTGGTAGTTGGGGATTAGATCAAGAACTATCCATCTGATTGGCTAATCGACAGTGGATGTACTAGCCATATGTCTCCGGATCCAAGGTTATTCAAGACTCTGAGCAAAGAGGTAAGAGCACGAGTAAAGCTTGGAAATGGGGACAACATTCGGGTGGAAGGGAAAGGTCAAGTAGAGCTTGTAACCAATAAGGGAATTAAGATAATTTCAGACGTGCTATATGACCCAAAGATCCAACATAATCTTCTGAGTGTAGCACAGTTAATCGAGAAAGGTATGACCGTGCACTTTGAATCGAATACTTGCAAAGTTTTTGATGATCATGGACAGGAAATTCTATGCACTCGAATGAGGAATAAGAGCTTCTCGATGAAACCCCAAGAGCTGTGGGAGACTCAACTGAACCAGATCTCTGGCATTGGAGACTCGGGCATTACCATATGAAGGGGTTGGAGGCAATGAGAAGGAAGAATATGGTCTTGGGCTTACCAACAACACCGTACTTGCATATGCCATGCAAAGTTTGCATGATGGGAAAGCAAACTAGGGCACCATTTCAGAAGGCGACTTGGAGAGCTAAAGAAAGATTGGAGCTATTGCACATGGATGTCTGTGGTCCCATGCCAGTGGCTTCCCTGAGTGGAAGTAGATATTTCCTTTTGATTATTGATGATTACTCCAGATACGCCTGGATCTACTGTGTGAAGAGCAAGGGAGAGGTAGCTAAGGTGTTCAAGGAGTTCAAAGTCTATATTGAAAACCAGACGAACCTAAACATCAAGTCGGTGAGGACGGATAATGGTTCAGAATTTTTATCTAACGAGTTTAGCTTGATTTGTAAATCATCAGGGATAAAACACCAGCTCACCATGCCTTACACTCTACAGCATAATGGCGTAGTGGAGAGAAGAAATTGAACCGTGGTGGAATTGGCGAGGTGCATGTTGGAGGAGAAGCAGCTACCGAAGGAATTTTAGGTGGAAGCGGCAACTACCGCCTGTTTCCTGCTGAACAGAGTGTACTCCCGGACACTCGAGCATAAAACTCCGCATGAACTATGGTATGGTTTTTAAGCCAAAGATGAGTAACTTGAAGGTATTCGGATCTCTGTGTAGCGTCCTCAATCCTCAAGTCAAGAGAAGCAAGCTAGACAGAAAAACAATGTCGGCGATCTTTGTAGGATACTCGGAGGTCAGTAAGGCGTATAGAGTGTATTTTCCAGACCAGAAGAAAATAAAGGGTAGTAGGGATGTATATTTCTTCGAAGACGAATGTTGGAGTTGGGCCGGAGTCGGGGAGGCAGACGGAGCCAGAAATTCGATCATGAAATTGCCCTTAAATACTCCAGAAACAGTAGATAACCCGAATTATCATGAAGGAGAAGGGGAGGCGGAACCTGGAGATATTGTGGATCTAAATCAACCACATGATCAGGGAGAGTGGACTTCTGAAGAGGAGCCCATTTCCTAAGAAGAGAGCGAGGATGACTTCGATCATGTACCGGTAAGAGGAATGAGGAGCCTAGCAGAAATATACGAGAGAAGTAACGAAGCGGTTCTTGAGCCAACCCGGACCCAAGAGGCTATGAAGAATCCAAAATGGGTAAAAGCCATGGAAGAGGAAATGTCGATGATAGACAAAAATCAAACCTGGAGTTTGGTTGATAAACCACCGAATAAGAAAGCCATAGGATTAAAGTGGGTATGCAAGACGAAGCTTAATCCAAATGGCTCTGTAAACAAATTGAAGGCGAGGCTCGTTGTAAAAGGGTTTGCGTAAGTTGAAGGGATCGATTTCGAGGAGACGTTTGCTCCAGTGGCCCGAATTGAGACGATCCGATTATTGTTGATGCTGGCAGCGGAAAGAGAGTGGAAGGTGCATCAAATGGACGTTAAGTCCGCCTTCCTCAACGGTATCCTCCAAGAAGAAATTTATGTTCAGCAACCGGAGGGCTTCGTAATCAAAGGAAAGGAGGAGATGGTTTATAAATTGAACAAAGCCCTCTACGGGCTGAAGCAAGCACCTCGGTGCTGGTATGCAAGAAGCGACAAATTTCTTTTGAACATTCAATTTAAAAGAAGCTGCAGTGAGCTGACATTATATGTGCGTATAGAAGAAGGAGAAGTGACAGTGGTAGCGATTTACGTAGATGATTTGCTGCTTACTGGAAGTTCTGAGAAGAAAATTGATCACCTAAAGCAGCAATTCAAGAGAACCTTTGAAATGACAGATCTCGGAGGTATGAAATATTTCTTAGGCATGGAGGTATCTCAACGAGAAGGGTGCATTACCGTATGCCAAAAGAAATATATTTGGGATGTATTGAAGAGGTTCAAAATGGATCAGTGTAAGCCAGTGACAACTCCAATCTGCCCAAAAGAGAAGTTGGTGAAGAAGGAAGGAGACGATGAAGTTGATAAGAAAAACTATCAAAGTATGATCGGATGTCTCATGTGTAACATCCCGTTGCTGTCAGTAAGGGTATTATGGTAAATTGGGACAGACTGATAGGATTGCACTGCATCCATTGACTGAGTATGTTACTGGCCTCTAGTTATAGAGGAGCAGGCTTACTGCATATGCATTCATTTATAGGTACATGCATTCATGGTTTTCCGGTGTTTGATTGTGAGTATGGACTGATTGGACTGACTGGATTAGGGATTTATTGATAAATTAGAGTAATTGGGTGAATTGACTGGTTTAGAACTGGGTATGAGTGACTGGTAAATTATAGTGACTTATAGGAAATTTTCGGGTAATTCGGGAGAAAATGCCCGGACCGGAAATAATTGGGCGACTGACCGATTGACTGTAT